>JAAMXS010002045.1:0-25889 GCA_019693525.1 Cylindrotheca fusiformis | reverse complement strand
ATAGAGCCTCTGCAAGACGTTTGCTTTGATGGATCAAATGGAAAATCGCAGTCTCACTCACAAAATATTGGTTTCACAAGGAAACAAAATGGAAGAAACAGATCAATGCAAGTTGCAGATCTTGGAAAGAGAGAGCTCCGTCCCTTTTTTAGACAAAATTGATGGCGCAATGGACGAGAAGGATGCAAAGCGTGGAGCCCCCAGGAAGGTTTGGTACGGTTTGATTGCTCTGTTTGCCATTGCTGATACCATCGCTTCAGTGGATTGCTGCTATCAAAAATAGCCACCCCTACTGATACATGCCCTGGATATCTATCGAAAATGGAATTGTCCTACAAGATGTGCATAATATCTCTGATCTCAATGAAAATACTCCACAGTTCCTTGCTCTTGAATGGCTTGCATGCAAAGGACCTCGCCATATGACCGTTTAAGACGATGCGACAGAGTTGCTCGAACGTTTCTCTTTGGCCACTTTCTATTATGCAAATGGAGGAGAGTCTTTGAAGTGGAGGACGACGATTGACACGCCTGATCTCGCTGGCTGAAGAGCTCATCATCTCTTTGTGATTGGGACTGTTTCAATTGTCACAAGAGTGGTCGTGTCACTACTTTGAAATGCGACAATTGCAATCTGCAGGAAACACTGCCGCCAAAGATTGGAAACTCTCGAAACGCAAGATTATTTTGTTTTGATTATAATAGTCTTCAGGGTAGCATTCCAACCGAAGTTGGCCTCCTGACGTCTCTGAACCTGAGGGGCAATGAATTGGTGGGGACCCTACCCACCGAGATTGGAAACCTCAACCGTTTGGAGGACCTGAGTATCATGCTTAATCAGTTGGTGGGCACCATTCCAAGTGAAATAAAAAACGGCAACTAACAAGTCTTGAACTTAGCATCAATATCGTTTCTGGTACCGTTCCAAGTGAAATTGGAAATCTGCGGCAGCTCAAACATGTTAGCCTTCGCCACAATACCTTTCGGGTACCATTCCAAGTGAAATTGGAAATCTGCGGCAACTCACTGACCTTTTTCTTGGCCCCAATATGTTTTCGGGCACTATTCCAAGTGAAATTGGAAATTTGCAGCAACTCAGAAGCTTTGACCTTTCGGGCAACATTGGATTGACTGGGACTGTGCTCCGGGAAGTGGGTCAGCTGGAGGTCATAAAACGTCCTTGACAGGAGGGCTTGATGATCTTGCATTTTGCAAAAATCGCGTTTACCATCAGTATTTTGAGCTTGTGTCCGATTGTGGAGGAACTATTCCCGAGATTAACTGTCAGTGTTGCACTATGTGCTGTGACATGGGTGGTCCAAACTGCGTTCCCGTTTAGTGCAGTTCATTTCTATGGGACGAGATAGAGCTAGAGAAGCGCTGGACTCCCAAAATAGAGCTAGACAAACGCCGGTCTCCCAACATTCGCATCTTGTTCCGCACCAGTTATTCCTTAGTTGCGTGTTACAAAACTTGTGCAGACCATGGGTGGTGCAAATTGCATAATCACTTATTGAACCATCATGTACCAAAAATCTAATATCGCTGATGTTGTTGCGTTTCGAAATTCTTTAATTCTGGGAGTAGGCAATGTTTGCTTGATACTGTTTTCGGAGAACTCCTAATCAGTGACATGGCCATGATACTCGTCGCAGCAACATCGGAATCCCTCCTAATTTCGAAGATCTTCGTATTCCAGCCATTCAAGGCCAAGTTATTGCGGTGCGCTTCGATTGAGATCAAAGATATCCACACCTGCCAGGAAAACTCCATACTAATCGCCAAGAGGTTCTGACGTTCGATTGGCCGGTTGGAATTTGAACACTCCTGCCCCCAGCTGTGTGCTGCGTCTGATGGGTCCCTACGGCCCTATTGAAGGGTTGGAGTGGAAAAGGAAGCATTAAACAAGTGGTTTCATTGCGGTCAATGGAGCGAACAAACAGCTGGCTGACAGGAGAAAGCGGCTTTTCCTGGCAAGGCTTCATGATGGTTTACCTGAGGCTGAAAGTTGTATCTTTGAATCTCAATTTCAGTCGAGAGATCTTTGCCGCAGCGCGTGCGGACCAGTGTAGTAAAAGAGGTCTAATTTTATGGAGCTCGATTCTGTGTCAAGGTTTTCCACGTGAACAGATGGAATAAAAAAGACCACAAATCGAAACGCACTGTATTCTTCTCCCCAAAAGACATTGTGGTGCTTCACGAAAATGCGAAGGGATAGGTCATAGAGGATATCATGATACTATTCAAAAAGATACGATTTCACATTTTTCCAAACTGTAAGAATCTAGATACCGTGAAACATGGCAATAGCCTCAAAAACAAAAGGTGATCGTAGTACTGCTGATAGCAAAGCGGGGATGTCCCAATTTGATTCCTCGACTGGAGATGAGGACTCTCCCGAGCCAGTAAAGTATGTAGCGCCACCCGTTGCCGACCAAGAAGAGAAGGCGGTGACGCGTTCAAAGTTCCTTTTCTTTTTCGTGCTCCTCTTGGCGGTAAGTGGTGCCGCTACAGCTACGTATTTGTTGATGGAAAGTGAAGAATACAACGATTTCCGGGCTGGGGTAAGTATTACTATTTGCCGGTCATCAGATTACAGCAATCCTGATATGCGTTGTTTCTTGATATCCCAGTTCGCAGGCCTTGGATCAGAGGTATTGACGGTTGCGGGGCAGAAAGTCGACCAAATGTTCAGTGCGCTGGATTCCTACTCGTTGTTCATTTCTTCAGCTGCCGAAGAAAATCAAAACTCGAGTTGGCCATTCGTGACTATCCCCAAGTTTTCCAAAAAATCGGTGAAGATAGCAGAGCTTATTGGATTAGAAAAACCGGAGATAATCATTTGTCCTGTTGTCCACGAAGATGAGAGGGACCGATGGCCTTCATTTGTCTTGGAGTCGTCACCAGTATACTATCAAGAATCAATTGAGAACGAAGGGGACAAGAAGTACTCTGTTGAAGAATTGATGAATGTTACAATTCCTTATATATGGACTTACGGTGCATACGATGGTTCCTCCATCCCTGCATTGAAAATAGAAAGACCCGGTCCAACACTACCAGTGTGGTACCGGTATCCACTTGAGGATCCGTTTCTAGGAATGATGTTGCGCAGCTCGGACATGCTAGAATTCCTAGGGACTGCGAATCAATTTCTAACCGTAAGTCTCACTCTCAGCCCGTTACTTAGTTTTGCCCAAGTGATTGATACTTCAGGGCGAGAAATACCTGAAGATGTCTCTGGAGAATACGATATCGGTAGCCAAATCATGCAACCCATCATTGAGAACGGAATACTCGTTGGTGTCATCTTGTTGAGATTTCAATGGTTTGAGTTTTTCCGAAACCTCAACATCGACGGACTCACTGGGACGATCGCCGTTCTCCGTAGTAGCTGTAATATCGGGTATGGGACAGATACCGAAGATGAATCAAAGAATGAGCTATCATATTCGATCGATTCATCAGGCGCCGTATTCTTGGGGCTGCTGGACGCGCACAATCCGAAATACGACGACCACGTCGTATCCCGAGTAGTTGTGGACATTGACGTGGACGAGGGAAAGTTGCCAGATGGAGTATGCATTCCTAAGGTTACTCTTGATCTGTACCCCACGGAAGAGCTGGAAGAGACTTTTCATACCTCCAAACCGGAATTGTACATGTCAGTTGTGGTCGCCATTTTTGCCTTCACAAGCCTTGTGTTCCTTCTCTACGATTTTTTTGTTGGAAGACGCCAAAGAAAGTTTATGGACCGAATTGTGAGGCAAGATCAGATTGTATCAAACGTCTTCCCGGCAGCGATCCGAGATCGATTGTATGGGAGAGGTAAGGAAGGTTCGCAACAAGATAACCTACTTGATTCTTTGGGTGGTGGGGTCGGCCCAGGTGGAGCACCATTGGCTGACCTCTTCCTTGAAACTACTGTTGTCTTTGCCGACATTGCTGGTTTCACGGCGTGGGCGTCAGCACGTGAACCCGCCCAAGTGTTCATCTTGCTTGAGACAATCTACGGAGCATTTGATAGGCGGGCATATCGCCACAACGTGTTCAAGGTGGAAACTGTTGGCGACTGCTACGTGGCCGTGGCCGGCTTGCCTGAACCGGATAAGGATCATTTCATGGCCGTCTGCAGATTTGCTCGTGACTGTGTTAAGCTAATGCAGGGCATCACCCTGAAACTGGAAGTTTCGCTGGGACCGGACACTTCTGAATTGGATCTGAGGGTAGGAATCCATAGGTAAGAATGAGATTGCCACTGCCTCTAGAGTCAAGCACATACCTCAATTCTTATATAAATTACCCTGGCACCAAAGTGGTCAAGTGACCGCAGGTTTCCTCCGAGGGGAAAGAAGCCGCTTCCAGCTCTTCGGAGATACAATGAATACAGCAGCACGAATGGAAAGCACTTCTGCACGCAACCGAATCCAAATCTCCCAAGTTACAGCCGACCTGCTGTCGGCCTCCGGATTCTCCAACTGGATCACTCCAAGGGAAAGCAAGGTCTTGGTAAAGGGCAAAGGAGAGATGCGAACTTACTGGTTGAAAACCAACGCTGAAACGGGATTGGAGCCTTCAGAATTGAAGAATGGCTTGCAAACTGTTGATGAAACGCTAACTGACAGTAGTTTCACATCGAGCGTCAGAGAAGCCAATGAAATCGGTGAACAATATGGAATTGAAGCCATGACCAAAACGGACCGACTCGTCGAGTGGAATGTCGAGGTATTGAGTCCTCTTCTACAACAGATCATTGCCTCCCGGGGAGGGACCGTAGACCCCGACGATCAGGAACTGTCACAGCAAGAAGCCACCATTGGAACAGGAGAAACTGTGCTCGAAGAGTTCGTTCCAATCATTTCGCTGAAGAGATTCGATGCAGGTGAGCTCAGTAGGCGCCAAAAAGCAAGCTCCATTGAAATTGGAGAAAAAGCCAAATCTCAATTGAGGCGCTATCTCGCCAACGTAGCATCCATGTATCAAGATAATCCGTTCCACAACTTTGAGCATGCAAGTCATGTCACTGCATCCGTCAAGAAGCTTCTCACTCGAATCGTCAATTTGGATGATGGGCATGGTCTGAAAACGTCCACCGGAGAGGTGGATCTCGTCGACATGGCTGGTCATTCCTACGGCATCACATCCGATCCGTTGACACAGTTCTCAGTCGTCTTCTCCGCCATCATTCACGACATGGACCATCCCGGTGTCCCCAACGCCCAGCTGGTGAAGGAAAGGACTCGCAATGCGCAGATCTTCAAGAAATCTGTAGCTGAACAGAACAGCGTCGAGCTCGCTTGGGGCATGTTGATGGACAAAGAATACAAAGCCCTCAGAGCATGCATCTACCAAACTGAAGACGATCTCAGACGATTCCGCCAGCTTGTGGTAAACACCGTCATGGCAACTGATATTGTCGACAAAGAGCTCCAGGCCCTCCGCAAATCGCGATGGGAGACTGCTTTTGCCGATGCCCCAGGCAATCAGATTGTGGGCCTATCCAGCGATCATGACTGCAAGGCGACAATCGTCATTGAGCACTTGATTCAAGCATCCGACGTTTCGCACACCATGCAGCATTGGCACATTTACAAGTCCTGGAATCAGAAGTTCTTCATGGAATGTTATGCTGCGTACAAGGCCGGTCGAGCCGAAACCGACCCCAGTTTGAACTGGTACAAAGGAGAACTTGGTTTTTTCGACTTCTATGTGATTCCCTTGACAAAGAAGTTGGATAGCTGTGGCGTCTTTGGGGTATCGTCACATGAGTATTTGAGCTACGCCCTGAACAATCGTGACGAATGGGCTCGGGAGGGAGAACATTTAGTCCAGGATTACTTGGCAAAGTACGAAGAGATGGACACGAAACAGTAGCAGCAGTCACCGTTCTTTCGTCTTGATTTTCATTCGTCTTGCGTTTTCTCTGTCTAGTCGTGGAGTCACTGGCATACGTTCGGACGATCAACATTCCAAAGGCAGCACATTGTTCAACAGGATGATTTAGCTCGAGAAGAATAGTCTAGGATCCATGAGAAAGCGAGCCTCCCTATGGATTTCATCTCCTTCAGAAGGGCATCCTCCAAGTGCTTTGGGATGGAAAGGTTACTGCACCGCAATCATACAGTATGATAGTGGACCTGTCTGCTTGGCAGTTGGTGATGATGTTGATTAGTTGCTTGAGAAACAGATTATCTTTTGTGTTGCTTCATCTGTGGCAGTTAGCCTTTCGGCCTGGCGGGTGCTCAAGAGGCACAACTTGCCTTAGTCTGTCTGCTCTTATTTCTCAACGGACAAGAAAGCAAATCATTTCATATCACGTGGAGCGTTTGGGATCAATCGATCAACATGAAGTCCTAAAGTCAAAGACCACTGTGGGCAACGTGGATGCATCATCCTCGTCAGAAGTATGAACGAGAAGGAACGGAGCAAGCGAATCATTCATCCTTAAACACTCACTTTATATAGCAGCTCTTATCTCAATCAAGTTGACATTTCTCGTGCATACCAACACCCCTCCAAACAAATCCTCTATCAACAAGGTCACCACTTCCTGTTCAAGGCGAAAGCAACAAGGAGAGAGAGATGATCTAAGCTCCCAGTTGCCAAGAGTCTGCCCGTATGTCATTCCTTGTTTTTGAGTCGAACATGATTTTGTACCGCGACGTTCAACCATTATATCCTCATCGACCCTATTCGACTCGAAGTGTCATCGTTCCTGGTTGCATTTTCGCTAAATTCAACTTGTCATGGCCGTAATACTCCTGCAGGCCCCGAGACAGCAGCAATTCAGCTATCTTGGGACTCGTCGTCGTTTATGCTGCCGCGTGTTGATGGATCCAACAAGAATACCAATTCCCCCTAGATTTTGGGGTAGGGTGACCAACACAGCGACCCCCTTAACTCCAGAAATACTCATCAGCCAAAGAGTATGGAACATTTTCCAACATGATGATTCTTGAACCCGCGTCCTGCTGCATCTTTTTGGGTTGCGTGGTATTTATTGTCTCGATTCAAGATCAGAAGGCATCTCGACGGCTTTTGCAATCTAGTGTAGGGAAGTTTACTTAAAAGGACTTGGGGAGAAGCGGTCATTGTACGGTTTCAAGAATGTTGCTGGAAAACTGTCTTGTTTCGATTCGGTCGAATTATGCAATCGAGAAGGAATTGATGGCTGGTTGGTGGGAGGGAGATTTTAAACAAATGCTCCACACCTTCCTATCAACGTTTACTACGATAAGTAGAAACAAGCCAGATGTCCTTAAAACGGGGTTTTCTGATGTGCTCATTGGATTTCAAGGAAAATCTAAAGAGCTTTATTCCTTCAACAGTACTTCTTCACAAAAATGCCGAAGAGTTTTCCTAGGTTTTTTCTGATGCGCTCGTCTCACTTCAAGGAAATCAAAAGAGCTTTATTCTGCCAAGTGAGACATCATCGTCCTTTTTACGAAAATGCGAAGGAGCTTTAATCTTCCAACAAACATCATCATTGGTCATGGAGTCGACTATGATATTCTTCAAATAGACAGCAGGCTTGATAGTCGCATCTGAAATGCCTTTTTCCTGCACCAAACTTGGTCGTGAAGGATATGATATCATTCAAAACGAAAGATTCGATTGTCGCACAGGAAGTGCCTTTTTCTTCCGAAAGCTGCGGTCTCGTAGTGACTGAGAGATACGCAAAAGATAATGGCTATATTCTCTTGTTTCACATTTTTGGTCACATCGACGCAATCAAAGCCTCGGAATCAAGATCTCGTGAAACATGGCAATAACATCCAAATACCAAGGCGATTGGAGCAGTGCCGGAAGCAATGCTGGGATGTCCCAGTTTGATTCCTCCACTGGAGGGGACTCTCCCGAGCCAGTAAAGTATGGAGTGCCAGCTGTTGCTCACAAAGAAGAAAAGGCCGTGACCCGGTCAAAGTTCCTTTTCTTTTTCGTTCTTCTCTTGGCGGTCAGCGGCGCCGCCACAGCTACGTATTTGCTGATGGAAAGTGAAGAATACAACGATTTTCGGGCTGGGGTAAGTGATTCAGCAGCCAGACCAGTATTTTGTCGGTTGTGAGATGATCACAGCAATCCTGATAAAGCCGCTTCTTGATATCCCAGTTCGCAGGTCTTGGGTCAGAGGTATCGACGGTCGCAGGGCAGAAAGTTGATCAAATGTTCAGTGCTCTGGATTCCTACTCTTTGTTCATTTCTTCAGATGCCGAAACTGACAAAAGCTCCAGTTGGCCATTCGTGACCATCTCCGATTTTTCCAAGAAATCTGAGAAGATAGCAGAGCTTGTTGGACTGGAAAGACCAGAGATAATTGCTTGTCCTATCGTCCAGGAAGAAGAGAGGGAACGGTGGCCTTCCTTTGTCTTGGAGTCGTCACCGGTCTACTATCAAGAATCAATAGAGAACGAAGGGGACAAGAAGTTTACTGTTGGAGAATTGATGAATCTGACAATTCCTTACATTTGGTCCTACGGTGTATACGACGGTGTCTCCGTTCCGGCATTGAAAGTAGAAAATTCCGGTCCAACACTACCGATTTGGTACATGTATCCGCTTGGGTATCCGTATCTTGGGAAGATGGCACGCAGTTTGGACATGCTAGAATTCCTAGAGACTGCAAATCAATTCCAAACTATAACATTGACTCACCGCCCGTCACTTAGTTTCGCGCAAATGATTGATACGGGAGAAGGACCAGGAGTTGCTGATGCCTATATCGGCAGCCAAATCATGCAACCCATCATTGATGACGGAATACTCGTTGGCGTGATCTTGTTGAGATTGCGATGGGTTGAGTTTTTCCAAAACCTCAACATCGACGGTCTCACCAAGACGATCGCTGTTCTCCGTAGTAGCTGCAATATCGGGTACGGGACAGATACCGACGATGAATCAAGGAATGAGCTGTCATATTCGATCGACACATCAGGCGCCGTATTCTTGGGACTCTTCGATGCGCACAATCCGAAATATGACGACCACGTGGTATCCCGAGTAATTGTTGATGTGGACGTGGATGAGTCAGAGCTTCCGGATGGAGTATGCGTACCTAAAGTTACTCTCGATCTGTACCCCACGGAAGACTTGGAAAAGACGTTTCAAACATCCAAACCGAAATTGTACACCGCAGTTGTGGTCGCCATTTTTGCCTTCACAAGCCTTGTATTCCTACTCTATGATTTTTTTGTTGGAAGACGCCAACGAAAGTTCATGGACCGAATCGTGAGGCAAGATCAGATTGTATCAAACGTCTTCCCGGCAGCGATCCGAGATCGACTGTATGGACATGAGAAGGAAGGATCACAGCAAGATAACCTGCTAGATACTTTGGGCGGTGGGGACCATACTGGAGGAATGCCATTGGCTGACCTCTTCCTCGAAACGACTGTCGTCTTTGCCGACATTGCTGGTTTCACAGCGTGGTCGTCAGCACGCGAACCGGCTCAAGTGTTCATCTTGCTGGAGACTATCTACGGAGCATTTGATAGGCGGGCCTATCGCCATAACGTGTTCAAGGTGGAAACAGTCGGCGACTGCTATGTGGCCGTGGCTGGTTTACCTGAACCGGACAAGGACCATGTAGTGGCCGTCTGCAGGTTTGCTCGTGACTGTGTTAAGGTAATGCAGGATACCACTCTTAAACTGGAAGTTTCGCTGGGACCAGATACATCTGAATTGGACCTGAGGGTAGGAATTCACAGGTAAGAAGAGTTCCACAACTGAAAATAAATCATGCTCCAGATGCGATCTAACCACACCTATTCCGTATGACTTGCGCTCGGTGAAAAAGTGGTCAAGTGACAGCAGGTGTCCTCCGTGGGGAACGAAGCCGCTTCCAGCTCTTCGGAGATACCATGAATACAGCGGCAAGAATGGAGAACACTTCTGCTCGCACCCGAATTCAAGTCTCCCAAGTTACAGCCGACTTGCTCTCGGCCTCCGGACTTTCTGCCTGGATAGCTCCGAGGAAAAACAAGATCTTCGTCAAGGGCAAAGGGGAGATGCAGACTTACTGGTTGAAAACCAATGCTGAAGTGGGAATGGAACCTTCGAAATCGAAGAGCGGCCTCGAATTTGTTGCTGAAACACTGACGGACAGTAGTGTCACATCGAGCGTAAGAGAAACGGGTGATATCAGTGATATCGAAGCCATGTCCAAGACGCAGCGCCTTGTCGAGTGGAATGTCGAGGTATTGAGTCCTCTTCTACAACAGATCATTGCATCGAGGGGAGGAATCGCAGCCCCACGAGACCAATCCCTTTCCCGGAAAGAAGCAACCATTGGAACAGGTGAAACTGTGCTGGAAGAGTTCGTTCCTATCATCCCTTTGAAGAGATTTGATGCCGACGAGCTGCGCAGACGCCAAGACGCTAGCTCCATAGACATTGGCGAAGAAGCCAAATCTCAATTGAGGAGCTATCTTACCAATGTAGCATCCATGTATCAAGACAATCCGTTCCACAGCTTTGAGCATGCAAGTCATGTCACAGCATCGGTCAAGAAGTTGCTCACTCGAATCGTCAGTGTGGATGATGGACATGGTCTGAGGACATCGATAAACGAGGTTGATTTGGGCGACATGGCCGGTCATTCCTACGGTATCACATCCGATCCATTGACGCAGTTCTCAGTCGTCTTCTCCGCCATCATTCACGACATGGACCATCCCGGTGTCCCCAACGCTCAGCTGGTGAAGGAAAAGACTCGGAATGCACAGATCTACAAGAAATCTGTAGCCGAACAGAACAGCGTCGAGCTCGCTTGGGGCATGTTGATGGGCAATGAATACAAAGCACTCAGAGCATGCATCTACCACACTGAAGACGACCTCAGACGATTCCGCCAGCTTGTGGTAAATACTGTCATGGCCACCGATATTGTCGACAAGGAGCTCCAAGCTCTCCGCAAATCGCGATGGGAGACTGCTTTTGCCGATGCACCAACAAATCAGAATTCTGGCATATCCAGCGATGATTGCAAAGCGACCATTGTTATTGAGCACTTGATTCAAGCATCTGACGTTTCGCACACCATGCAGCATTGGCACATTTACAAGTCTTGGAATCAGAAGTTCTTCATGGAATGTTATGGTGCGTATAAGGCCGGTCGAGCCGAAACCGACCCCAGTTTGAACTGGTACAAAGGCGAACTTGGTTTTTTCGATTTTTATGTAATTCCCTTGGCAAAGAAGTTGGATAGCTGCGGTGTCTTCGGGGTATCGTCACATGAGTATTTGAGCTACGCCCAGAACAATCGTGACGAATGGGCTCGGAAGGGCGAACATTTAGTCCAGGAGTACTTGGCGAAGCACGAGGAGATCAACAAGCAGAAATAGTCTCTGTATTGATCGCTGTTGCTTGTGTAGACTAAGATATGTAGCCATTACCTTTTTCTGCCTTGTCTCTTGTCGGATAGAGGGCCACAACATGGAAGGAAGAAAAGAAGCAGTAGCCTCTTGTTCATGTACTGGGATAAAGGGCCACATTAAGCAAGCAAGAAGTAGTAACAGCCTCGTGTTCATACACTGATTGTTGGGTGATGTCGACAAAGATCGCGATGTGCTACGCATAGTAGTAAGAGTGATGATGGGCTGCGCATTCCGCCCCGCAGATATTGAGCTTAGCCTAAGAAACGTACTTATTGGCGTTCGAACGATAATAAAGTTGTCGAATGACGTTGGAAGACATACATTCGGTGTCTTTGAGAATCCCTTGTCCTTATTTCTTGCGCTAGGATGGTGAAAGGAACATAGTGTGGTACTCAAAATTCTGGACCATGAAGCTATTGAAATGACTATTGGGTCTTTTGTTGGAAAGCTTGCCACTAGCCACGTGAGATGCTGGCATTCCCATGGCAGTCGTGGCCTCTTGGTAATTTCGGGACAAAACGGTGGAACTCTCAGGAACAGGTTTTCTTTATCTATGACAGCAGCTCTAAATGTTTGCGAACCTACATATTATAATTACGGTTCGCAAAAGGAAGAAAATTCTCGAAGTTGTCCACGTTCAGTCAGTGCTGCGATCAAAAAGCCCCCAATTTCGAACCATAAGTCGCACTGCTATCAGATTCATATATAGCGAAAAAACCTCCAAACCATCTCTTTGCAAAGCTCTTCACATCACACACAAAAAATTATACGTGACGAGGGGAAGTTCACTCCTTTTTTGCATTGCCTTTCCCATTTTCCTCAGTAGTGAGGAAAGCGAGGGGATATCGATGGGGAAAAGTCCTACCGAAAGCAATGCTGGGATGTCCCAATTTGATGAATCCACTGCAGAAGACTCTCCCGTGCCCGAGGCGTGCGCAGTGCCAATGGTTGCCGACCAAGAAGAAAGGGCAGTCACCCATTCAAAGCTCCTTTTCTTTTTCGTGCTCCTCTTGGCGGTCAGCGGTACCGCTTCAGCAACGTTTTTGCTGATGGAAAGTGAAGAATGCAACGACTTTCGGGATGGGGTAAGTTGGTTCAACGTATGACCCAGCAATCCAGACAGGTTCGTCTGTCATCAGACTACGGCAATTCTAATTTTGCGTTTCTTGACAACCCAGTTCGCAGGTCTTGGATCAGAGGTATCGACGGTCGCGGGGCAGAAAGTAGACCAAATGTTCAGTGCTCTGGATTCCTTCTCCTTGTTCATTGCTTCTGATGCCGAGGCAAACCAAAATTCCAGTTGGCCACTCGTGACTATCCCCAAATTTTCTGCAAAGTCGGAAAAGATAGCAGAGCTTACTGGATTGGAAAGACCTGAGATAGTAATGTCTCCTGTTGTCCAGGAAGAGGACAGGGAACAATGGTCTTCCTTTGTCTTGGAGTCGTCACCGGTATTCTATCAAGAATCAATTGATAATGAAGGAAACAAGAAGCTTACTGTTGAGGAAATGATGGATATAACCATGCCCTATGTATGGTACTACGGTCCCCCCAATGGCATGGCGGCCACTGCAGAGAGAATCGAAAGACCTGGGCCGGTCTTGCCGTTGTGGAACATGTATCCACTTGGGGATCCTTTCCTAGGATTGATGACGCTGAACTTAGACATGCTAAAATTCCTCGAAACCGAGAATCAGTTCCAGACGACAAGTCTGACTCTCCGACCCTCACTTAGTTTCGCTCAAGTCGTGGACACTGGAGCAGGAGCAGGGCTTGACCAGATTGAGATTGGCAGCCAAATCATGCAGCCCATCATCGAAAACGGAGTTCTCGTTGGTATGATTTTGTTGAGATTGCGATGGGTTGATTTTTTCCAAAACCTCAACATCGATGGTCTCACTGGGACGATCGCTGTGCTCCGCAGTAGCTGCAATATCGGATACGTGTCCTTCGATGAATTTGCATCAAATAAAGAACTGTCCTATTTGATCGATACATCAGGCTCCGTATTCTTGGGGCTCCTCGATGCGCACAATCCGAAATATGACGACCACGTCGTATCCAAGGTAGTTGTGGATGTGGACGTGGACGAGTCAAAGCTTCCGCATGGAGTATGTGTGCCCAAAGTTACTCTCGATCTATACCCCACGGAAGAGTTGGAAAAGACGTTTCAGACATCAAAACCAATAGTATACGCAGCCGTCGTCGTCGCCATTTTTGCCTTCACAAGCCTTGTATTCCTTCTCTACGACTTCTTTGTTGGAAGACGCCAAAGAAAGTTCATGGACCGAATTGTGAGACAAGATCAGATTGTATCAAACGTCTTCCCAGCAGCGATCCGAGATCGATTGTATGGGCGAGATAAGGAAGGTTCGCAACCAGATAACCTACTTGATACCTTGGGTGGTGGGGACGGCCCAGGTGGAGCACCATTGGCTGACCTTTTTCTCGAAACTACTGTTGTCTTTGCCGACATTGCTGGTTTCACGGCGTGGGCGTCAGCACGTGAACCGGCGCAAGTGTTCATCTTGCTTGAGACAATCTACGGAGCATTTGATAGGCGGGCATATCGCCATAACGTGTTTAAGGTGGAAACTGTTGGCGACTGCTATGTGGCCGTTGCCGGTTTGCCTGAGCCTGACAAGGATCATGCCATGGCCGTCTGCAGGTTTGCTCGTGACTGTGTTAAGGTAATGCAGGATACCACTCTGAAACTGGAAGTTTCGCTGGGACCAGACACTTCTGAATTGGACCTGAGGGTAGGAATTCACAGGTAAGAAGAGTTCCAAAACTGAAAATAAAACCATGCTCCAGATGCAAACTAATAACCGCACCTATTCTCTATGGCTCTCGCTCGGTGAATTAGTGGTCAAGTGACAGCAGGTGTCCTCCGTGGCGAACGAAGCCGCTTCCAGCTCTTCGGAGATACCATGAATACAGCCGCACGAATGGAGAACACTTCTGCTCGCAACCAAATCCAAGTCTCGCAAGTTACAGCCGACTTGCTCTCGGCCTCCGGACTTTCTGCCTGGATAGCTCCGAGGAAAAACAAGATCTTCGTCAAGGGCAAAGGGGAGATGCAGACTTACTGGTTGAAAGCCAAGGCTGAAGTGGGATTGGAGACTTCGAAATCGAAGAGCAGCCTCGACTTTGTTGCTGAAACACTGACGGACAGTAGTGTCACGTCGAGCGTAAGAGAAACTGGTGATGTGGGTGAGATCAGTGATATCGAAGCAATGACCAAGACGGAACGCCTTGTGGAGTGGAACGTCGAGGTATTGAGTCCTCTTCTACAACAGATCATTGCCTCCCGGGGAGGAACCGTTTGCCCTGACGACAAGTCCCTTTCACAGCATGAAGCCACCATTGGAACAGGCAAAACCGTCTTGGAAGAGTTCGTTCCAATCATTCCGCTGAGGAGATTCGATGCGGGTGAGCTCAGCAAACGTCAAAAAGTAAGCTCCATTGATATTGGTGCTGAAGCCAAATCTCAATTGAGGAGCTATCTCGCCAATGTGGCATCCATGTATCAAGATAATCCGTTCCACAACTTTGAACATGCAAGTCATGTCACAGCATCTGTCAAGAAGTTGCTAACTCGAATCGTCAATGTGGATGATGGACATGGTCTAAGGACGACAACAGAAGAGGTTGATTTGGTCAACATGGCCGGTCATTCCTACGGTATCACGTCCGATCCCTTGACGCAGTTCTCGGTCGTCTTCTCGGCCATCATTCATGACATGGACCATCCCGGTGTCCCCAACGCTCAGCTGGTGAAGGAAAAGACTCGGAATGCGCAGATCTTCAAGAAATCTGTAGCCGAGCAAAACAGCGTCGAGCTCGCTTGGGGCATGTTGATGGGCAAAGAATACAAAGCCCTCAGAGCATGCATCTACCAAACTGAAGACGATCTCAGACGATTCCGCCAGCTTGTGGTAAATACTGTCATGGCCACTGATATTGTCGACAAGGAGCTCCAAGCCCTCCGCAAGTCGCGATGGGAGACTGCTTTTGCAAAGGCGCCAACCAATCAGAATGCCGGCCTGTCCAGTGACGATTGCAAAGCAACCATTGTCATTGAGCACTTGATTCAAGCATCTGACGTTTCGCACACCATGCAGCATTGGCACATCTACAAGTCTTGGAACCAGAGGTTCTTCGTGGAATGTTATGCTGCGTACAAGGCCGGTCGGGCTGAATCCGACCCCAGTTTGAACTGGTATAAAGGAGAACTTGGTTTTTTCGACTTCTATGTGATTCCCTTGGCAAAGAAGTTGGATAGCTGCGGTGTCTTTGGGGTATCGTCACATGAGTATCTGAGCTACGCCCTGAACAATCGTGACGAATGGGCTCGGGAGGGAGAGCACTTAGTCCAGGAGTACTTGGCGAAGCACGAGGAGATGAACAAGAAACTGCAATAGTGGCCGTTCTTTTGTCTTCAATTTGATCGCACTGTTGCGTAGACTAAGATATGTAGCACCCATTGCCGTTCGCTATCTTCTGTCAATATCATTGTCGGATAGGGACCATAGCAAGCAAGAAAGAAGTAGCAGCCTCTTGTTCATGTACTAATTGTTGAAGATGTCAAAAAAGATCAATGGTTCTGGCACAGACGTCAATAGAGATCAATGGTTCTTGCATTGGTATTGGCAAGGGCGATGGACTCAGCTGATGCTCTCCCGTGCTGATGCTAATACATCATGTCCGACAAATATCTTGGGTTTTTTTTATGACGTGCGCAGACAGTGATCTCGCATATTCAGAGGGGCTTTCCAGCCCAAAAAGAGGTCGAATGGCGTTTCGAAATTGCAAGCCAAATACTATATATTGTGTCACAGATGGTCTGATACTCGTGTAATTATTTAGTGATCGAGGATGAAGGAGAAAGGAACAAACTGATATACAAGTGAAGGTGCTAGAAAAATCTGACCATCAAGGCTTCTGAAATGACTATTGCTGGGCTCTACTCCCACTCCAGGCAAGCATTTCTACTACAGTATGGCATTCGCGGCTGCTTCGTGTTCGAGACACAGTCCAGAACAGGTTTTCTTAAAAATCAGGTCATACCGCTATTTTAAAAAGTATTGCGAAAGAAAGCTCCAACCTATCTCTTCCAATAGCCCTTCACATAACGAAGAAGAAAAACCCAACAAACAATAATAAGGGGATTCATTTTGTTGTCGGATTGCCTTTCCAATTTCCGAATGGCGTTTCGAAATCGCGAGCCATATTTTAAATCTAGATGTCAGAGTTTTTTCTGATACTCTTGAACCTATTTGGTGATCGAGGATGAAGGTGAGGAACAAACTGATATATAAGTGAAGGTGCTCAAAACATCTGACCAAGCTTTTGAAATGACTATTGAGGCTTCCTCCACTCGTGAGGCGGGCATTTCTACGATGGCGCGTGTTTTAGACACCAGTTCAGAACAGGTTTTCTTAAATGTTTACAGAGTATAAGCGACGGTAGCTCCAACCTGTCTCTTCCAACAGTCATCCCTTCACATCGACACACAACGAAGAAAAAACCCAACAATTTGCCTTTCAATTTTTCTCAGTAGTGAGTAAAGCGAGGTGATAGTGATGGGGAAGAGTACTGCCGAAAGCAATGCTGGGATGTCCCAATATGATGAATCCACTGCAGAAGACTCTCCCGAGCCCGTAGAGCGTGCAGCGCCAGCCGTCGCCGACCAAGAAGAAAAGGCGGTTGCCCGTTCAAAGCTCCTTTTCTTTTTCGTGCTCCTCTTGGCGGTCTGCGGTGCCGCTACAGCTACATATTTAGTGATGGAAAATGAAGAATACAACGACTTTCGGGATGGGGTAAGTTGGCTTCAACATGACGCTGCAATCCAGACAGGTTCTTTGTCTGTCGTCAAATCAAAGTAATTCTGATTTTGCGTTTCTTGACAACCCAGTTCGCAAGTCTTGGGTCAGAGGTATCGACGGTTGCGGGGCAGAAAGTAGACCAAATGTTCACTGCTCTGGATTCCTTCTCCTTGTTCATTGCTTCTGATGCCGAAACAAACCAAAACTCGAGTTGGCCATTCGTGACTATCCCCAAATTTTCCGCAAAGTCGGAGAAGATAGCAGAGCTTACAGGGCTGGAAAGATCTGAGATAGTCGTTTCGCCGGTTGTCCAGGAAGAGGAGAGGGAGCAATGGCCTTCCTTTGTCTTGGAGTCGTCACCACTTTTCTATCAAGAATCAATTGATAATGAAGGAAACAAGGACCTTACTGTTAAGGACATCATGAATATAACCATACCCTTTGTATGGCGCTTCGGTCCCGGCAATGGCGTAGAGGCCTCTATAGAAAAAATTGAAAGGTCTGGGCCCGTCTTGCCTTTGTGGAACATGTATCCACTTGCGGATCCTTTCCTAGGATTGATGACGCTGAACTTAGACATGCTGGAATTCCTCGAGACGGCGAATCAGTTCGAGACAACAAGTTTGACTCTCCGACCCTCACTTAATTTCGCACAAGTCGTTGACACAGCCAACCAGTTTGAGATTGGCAGCCAAATCATGCAACCCATCATTGAAAACGGAATTCTTGTTGGTATAATTTTGTTGAGATTTCGATGGGTTGAGTTTTTCCAAAACCTGAACATCGATGGTCTCACTGGGACAATCGCAATCCTCCGTAGTAGCTGCAATATCGGGTATGTGGACTTCGATGAATTTGCATCAAACAAAGAGGTGTCGTATTCGATCGATGCATCAGGCGCTGTATTCTTGGGGCTCCTCGATGCACACAATCCAAAATATGATGACCACGTCGTATCCCGAGTAGTTGTGGATGTCGACGTGGACGAGTCAAAGCTTCCGGATGGAGTATGCGTACCTAAAGTTACTCTCGATCTATACCCCACGGAAGAGTTGGAAAAGACGTTTCAAACATCCAAACCGGAATTGTACATGGGAGTTGTGGTCGCCATTTTTGCCTTCACCAGCCTCGTCTTCCTTCTCTACGACTATTTTGTTGGAAGACGCCAAAGAAAGTTTGTGAACCGAATAGTGAGGCAAGATCAGATTGTATCAAACGTTTTCCCGGCAGCGATCCGAGATCGATTGTATGGGCATGAGAAGGAAGGATCGCAGCAAGGCAACCTACTAGCTACTTTAGGCGGTCGAGACGGCCCAGGAGGAGCTCCATTGGCCGACCTCTTCCTCGAAACTACTATCGTCTTTGCTGACATTGCTGGTTTCACATCGTGGGCGTCAGCACGTGAACCGGCCCAAGTGTTCATATTGCTCGAGACCATCTACGGAGCATTCGATCGGCGGGCCTATCGCCATAACGTGTTCAAGGTGGAAACAGTTGGCGACTGCTATGTGGCTGTGGCGGGCTTACCTGAACCGGATAAGGACCATGTAATGGCCGTCTGCAGATTTGCTCGTGACTGCGTACAAATAATGAAGGACATCACACTGAAACTGGAAGTCTCGCTGGGTCCAGACACTTCTGAATTGGACCTGAGGGTAGGAATTCACAGGTAAGAAGAAGTTCACCGCTGTCCAGATCATTGATACAGATAGGAACTCACCTCGCATATTTTATCATACTTTCGCTCACCAAAGTGGTCAAGTGACCGCAGGTGTCCTCCGTGGCGAACGAAGCCGCTTCCAGCTGTTCGGAGATACAATGAATACAGCGGCAAGAATGGAGAACACGTCTGCTCGCAACAAAATCCAAGTCTCGCAAGTTACAGCCGACTTGCTCTCCACCTCTGGACTTTCTGCCTGGATTGCTCCAAGGAAGAACAAGATTTTCGTCAAGGGCAAAGGGGAGATGCAGACATATTGGTTGAAAACCAAGGTTGAAGAGGGGTTGGAGCCTTTGAAATCAAAGAGGGGCATCGAATACGTCGCTGAAACACTAACGAACAGTAGTATTACATCCAGCGTAGGAAAAGCCAATGAAATTGGTGATATCGAAGCAATGACCAAGACGGAGCGCCTCGTGGAGTGGAACGTCGAGGTATTAATTCCTCTTCTTCAACAGATCATTGCCTCGAGGGGAGGAACCGCAGCAACAAAAGATCAGTCACTTTCACGGAAAGAAGCCACCATTGGAACAGGCGAAACTGTGCTGGAAGAGTTCGTTCCCATCATCCCGTTGAAGAGATTCGATGCCAAAGAGCTCCGCAAACGTCAAAACGCAAGCTCCATTGATATTGGAGAAAAAGCCAAATCGCAATTGAGGAACTATCTCGTCAACGTAGCATCCATGTATCAAGACAATCCCTTCCACAACTTTGAGCATGCAAGTCATGTTACAGCATCAGTTAAAAAGCTGCTCACTCGAATCGTCAATGTGGATGCTGGACATGGTCTCAAAACGTCGAACGAAGAAGTGGATCTAGTTGACATGGCCGGGCATTCCTACGGTATCACATCCGATCCGCTGACACAGTTCTCAGTCGTCTTCTCCGCCATCATTCATGACATGGACCATCCCGGTGTCCCCAACGCGCAGCTGGTGAAGGAAAATACTCGGAGTGCGCAGATCTTCAAGAAGTCAGTAGCCGAGCAGAACAGCGTCGAGCTCGCTTGGAGCATGTTGATGGGCAAAGAATACAAAGCGCTCAGAGCATGCATCTATCAAACAGAAGACGACCTCAGACGATTCCGCCAGCTTGTCGTAAATACTGTCATGGCCACTGATATTGTCGACAAGGAGCTCCAAGCCCTCCGCAAATCGCGATGGGAGACTGCTTTTGCCGATAAACCAACAAATCAGAATTGTGGCGTATCCAGCGATGATTGCAAGGCAACAATCGTCATTGAGCACTTGATTCAAGCATCTGACGTATCACACACCATACAGCATTGGCACATTTACAAGTCTTGGAACCAGAAGTTCTTCATGGAATGTTACGGTGCCTTCAAGGCTGGTCGAGCTGAATCCGACCCCAGTTTGAACTGGTACAAAGGAGAACTTGGTTTTTTTGACTTCTATGTAATTCCCTTGGCAAAGAAGTTGGACAGCTGCGGCGTCTTTGGGGTATCATCACATGAGTCCTTGCACTATGCCCAGAACAATCGTGACGAATGGGCACGGGAGGGAGAACATTTAGTCCAGGAGTACTTGGCGAAGTACGAGGAGATGAACAAGTATCAGTGAAAGGTCGCTGTTCCCTCGTGTAGACAAAGACATGTAGCATCCACTGCCGTTCTCCATCTTCTGTCTTTTGTCGGATAGAGGGCCATAACAAGCACACATGGAAGCAAAAAAGCTGCAGCCTCTTGTTGAAGTGCTAGTTGTTGGGTGATGTCGACAAAGATCAGCAACGGTTCTGCGCAATATTAGTGATATAGTGTGACAAATCGAGTCCAATTGACTGCGCATGCCACCCAGTACTTGGCGAAGTATACAAGGAGCAGAATAAGCAACAACGGGCGCTCTCTCATCTTCAAGAATTCAATCACCTATTCCATAGAATCAATACACTGTCAATATTTTCATTCGCTGTCGTCCGCCTGGTTTTGTTGGTAATAGTATGGGGTACAATTCGAACAGAGTGCTCTTGCCAAAATAGTTGTATGATGAATCGGCAATTCACTCTGCACAGCCGCGCAAATACAGCTTCCCAGGAATCTCCTTGATCGAAAAATCAATATTCCAACGCCGTATACTCTTTGTCCAACACGGTGATTTAGAGTTTTAGGAACCGAACGACTCCGATGGCGTTTCCCATCAGAATACCCATCTCTTTCCTCCCTCCATATAGAAGCTCTTCAGCTCCTTGAATACGACATGCAGCAAGTGTAGGGTGGACATAGCTACTGTACAGTGATGTGTACTGTGCGATAGACATCAGTTGTCGATACCAAGTGGAACACGAGATGCTCGAGGTTCATCTCAGCTGAATCATTGTACGAAAGGGGGAGCACTACAACAAGAGGGGGGCTACAGTCTGTCTGCTCTTCCATCACCCAACTTTTCGGCATCATTTTCGCGAACCCTCCCTTGATGTCTTGTAACATTTTTGGCGATCAGGAGACCTCGCGCCCATTTCTGAAGGTGGAAGTTGTGTCAAGGGCCTACTTCTATTTAAATCAAAGTGTCGTTTGCATATCACCTCTTTGTACTATGTATCGGAAAGCTCGTTTCTGTTCTCGCTAACTAATAAAAAAAAATGAAAAACGTGATTCGTGTTGGATATGATCGAGGGAGTATCTGATGGATTCTCATTTTTACTTTTTTCATAAAGTTAGTTCGATACACAACCAATCAACATGATGTCCTCAAGTCAAGGATCGTTGGGCAAAGTGGATACATCGACTTCGTCAGGAAGTACCAGCAGTACGGAGGATTCGGAACAAGCAAATCAGGCAAATCCAAACAGCCTGTACAGCACTTCAGGTCTCAAGAAAGTTGATATTGCTTCTGTCGAAAAGAAAGGGTATCATCGCTCTTCGAAATCAATCCTCTACACCAAGAATCAGCTCAAGAAGGTGGCTCTTCCTCCCAAAGGTGAAAGTAACGGCTGCAAAGATGATCTAGAGTCTTCGTCGACTTCCTTGCTTCCAGTGGAATTCGATGAAGCTAAGAAACGACTTAGCAAGATTGACATTGCCACGATTGAAAACAAGTCCAAGCGACCGTCTTCTTCTTCTTCTTCCGACACCACTCCAGATGATGTTGGCAAGGCTTACACGAAGGTAATCCTCAAGAAAGTGAACAAGGTTTCGGCCGTCATTTCTTCCGAGAAGAATAAGGATGAGAAGAACACTGTCCCAACTCAGCATCAGCTTCCAAGTGAGTTCTTTGAAACCAAACGTCGTCTCAGCAAGGTTGAAGTTGTGGAAAACAAGTACAAGAAACAGCCACAGAAGGAGGCAACAAACATGTCAAGCGAAGAACGTCCTGTTTTGAAAAGGGTAGACATTGTTTCTGTCCCGCCTAGAAAGGCAGCTGAACCAGAGCTTTCTTCCTTCGGTGAGGAATTCTCTGTGAAACGTCTCTCCAAGGTCAAGCAACCCGCAACCACCAAACCACCCCTTCGTGACGCATCCACGTTCCCAATACGTGTATCTTTGAAAAAGGTTACCCCTTCGGTGGATAGTAGTAGTAAGGCTAGTTGTGAAGCCAAGAAGCAAGAAGAGGAGGATCGTCGGTCTTCTCTTTTTATATCCAGCCGAGCTTCCTTGAGAAAGGTGAACGTGGAGCAGATTCAACAAATGAAGAAGGAAGCCTCTCAACGAAGTCTTTTACCATCACCAACAGTTACCTTGAAAAAGGCAGTTATTGTGAAACATCCAGAAGGCGAAACGACAACAGCTGCTGCTCCCCCACCATTGCCCATTGAGTTTTCTCCATCTCGATTGTCGCACAATAATAAGAAGGTTTCGACTCCCACCACCAGCAGTGTCCAAAAGTCAACACTTCCTTCCGAGTTTTCGCCCAATCGTCTTCGTCATACAGATGGAAAGAAGATCGAAAAGCCCACCACAAATCATGCGCTCATGTTGTCGGTTGTTGGTGACAGCGGTGAACAAGACGAACAACATCCAGAACTACTTCCAACTCCAGCAATCGAGTAAATACAAGCACTCCTCCCTCTACATCATCATGTTACAGAAATTCTGGATGGTCTTGAGGTTCTGCTGTATCGAGTCCCCCTTTTGTGCTATATAGCCATGTTATTGGCGGTCGGTGTCATTGTTTATTCCTTTTCTATACATACTATATAAATTGCTAAAATGTACATTACCTATTGAGGTATATCTATGTGCCCTTATTTTATTGTTGGGGAAAAAACGGCTGCTACGAGTTCTTCAAAAGTTGCCGGTTCATGAACAATACCAGTAAATTGTTGCAACTTGGTACTATCCATACTGATATCCAACGGGACCGTGGTTGCCGTTTGATTCGCTGGTATGAGAATGTTATTATCGTTGGATTCCCAACCAAAGTAATCAAAGACAGCCTTTCCCATTTCGTACCGATTCAATCTCCATGGACCACCCATGTTGAATATTTGATAATCATCATTGTTATCAGTAGCAATAGGTGTTGTCGTTTTTAATAATAATATTGTCATGGATTTCAAAATGACCCTACAGACATGATCGACACTGACCACCGTTCGGTATTCATCGATCCACAACTCGGTTGGTTTTGCCTTTCCTTGACCACCACGACTGGCACAAAAGTGTAAAAAGGTATCATGGGCAGCTTCATTATCGATTGGAGCCTTTGGACCTAAAATAATGCTCGATCGTAGAACAATACTACTGATGCGACTCTCTTTGTCATTTCGAATTCCTCGAAGGGTCCGTTCCAATTGTAGCTTTGTTTGACCATAGACATTGAGTGGTGGACCAGATTTCGAATTGTCCGTAGTGTCATCTTCCTTATAAAACAATGTACTCATTTCATTGTTGGGATTCATGACAACATTTTGTTTTCCATCGTAAACTTGATCTGTCGATAAGACAATCATTATGGGTATATCTTTGGTTGCTTCAAGGAATTGTTTGGGAACATTGATGGCGGTTGCTGTTTCTGGATTGTTTTCACATTCCCTTGGACTAGAGAGTGCTGCCGTATGAATGCATACATCAAATTGTTGTTCATGATCACTGGTAAAATCAATCAAATTTCCTGCCTTTGGGATTATCTGAACATTGTTTCGAGGACCAGAAGACGACGATGATGATGCAGCAGTGTAGTCTGCAACTGCAGCAGCAAAGTGTTTGGACTTGTGATACAATGCAGTGATTCTGTAGATTGTTTGGTGATCTTCATCACTGGAGGGTGGATTCTTTAGGAAATGATCCAACAAATGCTGGCCCAAGTACCCAGATGCTCCAGTTAACAATATATTTGTAGTTGTAATACCTACCATTGTTGATAAATCGTTGAGAGGCTCCATAGAGGTGAAATGCACTCTGGTGGCTTCCTATAGCTTTGCGGTATCGTCGCCAGAACATGACTTCTTGCGTTCGAATTAGTCAGATTGGCGCACGTCTCTCAACGGACATGGAGAAACTAATTTATTCTCTCTATGTATGTGTTTGACAAGAGCAACAAGAAAAAACGGGACAAGAACTTCAGCAATAGAGACGATGTTGTCGTCATGAACTCAAATGTCCCCTTCGCGGTATAATAGGGTATATTCTCCTTATTGTTGTCCTTTCTTCTACTTTCTGCATCAAACGTAGTATACATATAATTCGACTGAAAAACACACACAACAAAAATGGAGTTTGTTCCGGAACACTCTCCAACCATTCTAAATGCTTCAAATCATACCATTGTGGTGTTTCAAGAACGTGGCATTCTCTTCAATCGGCAAGTTCTACAACCTGGTGAAGCGGTGTCAATGACGAAGAAACAAACGGGAGGGATCGTCGTACCGTACAAAGTTCATGCTCTTATTGGTGATGAAACCTGTTTGCCGACATCCAGTGATAGTCGTAAAAACTTGATCAAAGTAACTGCAATTCCGGCAGCATTTGTGACCGGTTGTATGTTGACTGCCATATCGGCTGGTATGTTGGTCGGACCGTCCGCGGCATTGGGACCATTGGTGAGTGGAATGGTAGTCAATGGTGTCGTCATTGATTCGACAGCATTAGCGGCAGGTGGACTTGCAGCCACCAGAGCTCAAGCTGTGACGGATCGATTGTTGAAAGAACAACCTGATAAATTCATGTGCAAAACCGGTCGGTACGTTTCTCTCTCTCTCTCTCTCTCTTTTGTGTTTCTTTTTTTGTATGATCCGAAAAAGCAATCTCATCATGTCTTATCATATATATGTATGTTTTAAAAATAGGATGCGTCCGGGTGAACGATATCTTGTCGTAACGGGTGGATTGGGAGATGGTTCGGTGAAGATTGAGGAAGTCAAAAAGAAAAAGTTTGAAAAAAAGTACACTGTCAAAATGTTCAAACCACCACTTCTAGGCAAGAATAATTCGACAACAGACAACAATTACTGCCTACCAGAAAATGATGATGATATGAAAGAAGATACAGATTTAATAGAAGCGGAGGAAAAGGAAGAAACAATGGCTCAAATAGAAGGATAGTACTAGTAGCAGACAAGAACTGGAACAGTGGTGTTGTTATATTTGTCAATGACAGTGCCCGCAAATGTAAAATTAAACTGTGATTATCATATATTCTACATCTCAAATATTCTTCTCTATGATATAATACATCGACGTTTCGCGCATCCGTCTTTTTTCGCTTTCTTGACGGATAGGATGCTCTGTTCCTGATCACCTGTTTCTTCTTCTTCTTCCTCTTCTTCTTTCATGCTATACCGCAACCGTTGTACCTGTCGTTTTGCCGAAATCGACTTTGGATGTTTGATACCATACGTATCCGTGAAGATGGACAATGCCTTCTCGTATAATTGCAGCGCCTCTGTCCAATTTCCCGCCTCTCGTTCCACCATGGCAGTCTTGTACAGAATATCCGCCACCTGGAAACTCCTGGCACCTCTCCATCGTTTGGCAATCACCAACGCTTCCTGGTACAATTCAATCGATTCTTCCAA
>JAAMXS010002044.1:0-14708 GCA_019693525.1 Cylindrotheca fusiformis | reverse complement strand
GTGTTGCTCTTGTGGCGAACATGGACGGATGGACGATGGATAACTTTTCCATGGACTACTGGAGACGATTCATGCATACGTTGCAAGGTCGTGCCGTACCGACCAAAGTCGAACTCTTCCTCATCGTTGATCCACCCAGTTGGTTTGGCAAAATATGGCGAATCATGAAGCCCATGCTTTCGAGATCGTTTTCGAAAAAGGTCCGAATCATCAAACAAATAAAGCTACGTAACTATCTACAGGAAGGATTTGAAGCCTACCTCCCCGATGAAATGGATATTGGATTGAAAGATACAACTCGTATAGTGGACGACTACGTATACGACAAGACATGTTTAGATGGAAGTGAGAGTCAGGACTTGCAACTTGAAGAAAATACCAGCGACGATGAAGATGAGTTGTGTCGAACTGAGGAAGGCAATAGCGACAGCCATGACAAAAAAACTACGCCGATGAGCTATTTCGAAACAAATTGAAGAGCCTAAAGAGAAATTTACAAACTAGATCTACTTTGGATAGGCAACAACATTGTGGTATTGATAAGAATATTGTAGGATGTGTCTTTGGTTGGGAAGCGTTCTCTTCACCAGAAATCTTGCTATTTAGACAATAGAACCGCCACCAGTCATCTTGCTGTGTAGAAATTTTAGAACCCACTTGTGACCGCCATGTTGAGATGAGAAGTTATCGAGCCCAATTGCGCTGCGAATGGAAGATGCGTTCCTGGGAGTCGTAGTCTCACATTGTATTCTCCCGAGTGGGTTTTCTGTAAGAGTTATGGGGTCTCTATTTCCGCTCATAGTGGAAGATATAGTTTCACATTGCATCCTCGCGAGTGGGTTTTCTCCACCGCTAGTGGGAGATGCTTTCCCGAGAAAATCGTAGTCTCACATTGTAATCTTGCGAGTGGAATTTGAAAGAATTGGGGGCGGCTGAGATTGACAAAGCAGTATTGAAGGGAACAGCTAATTATGCATCGGGCAGAAACGATGATCGGATTGTTTGAGTTCTCCAAGATGAAAATATCTGGCCAAATGCTCATTTTTCTAAGTGTTGTATCCCCAAAAGTGTTCGAAAGCGCTCGCAGACATCAAACTGCCATTCGCTACTTATGGTTTGACCGCTGGAAGTCTCTTTATGTAAAACTATTCAAATAGAAATTTTCAATAGGAAGAAATGATAAATTCGAATATTGTGAATCCCCAGTATCCTAACGATATAAGAACTACAACAAGAGAGACATCCCCAGGTGTATATAGATCGCGTGTAGTTTCTGTTTAGAGTTGGTCAAAAGACACACTCTTCAATCAAGAGGCTGGAAGATTGTCTTCTTGTTGAAGAAACAAGAAGTTCTCACACGCAGCCGATATCGTTGTGACCATGCCAAACCCTGTATCGAAGCGTTCTATCAACAGGCCTTCGATCTCTTCCAGATATCCATTGAAACAAGAACGACGACGATCCTCCGGATGGACTGCAACAGGAGAAGAAGAATCTATCCGTACCTTGTCCACGTCTGAGGAACAAGAAGAAAACGAGTGCATCGGCACGCTGATGCAACTTTGCAGCGGAAACTATCTGACCCTTGCTTTGTTGTCTAATGCTATGAGTCTGTTTAGGTATGCATGTCTTCATTCTTTTGATGCGATGAAAGCTAAAGCGGCCATTGAAGGTTGCCGCAATCGGAACTATCTATTCTTGGAAATGAGAGGAAGACTGAAGGAACAGTTCTACACCCAAACCCTCTTCCCCCTTCCCGGCCTTCGAACCAAGGATGGGAAATGCGAAGTATTTTACATGCGTCCATCCAAGTACTTTCCTCGCAACACCGACACAAGGTTGATTATTCAAAACCTGTGCTATGTCCTGAATGATATGAGCGATACGAAGGAGAAATGTCGGAATGGTGTTGCTCTTGTGGCAAACATGGACGGATGGACGATGGATAACTTTTCCATGGACTATTGGAGACGATTCATGCATACGTTGCAAGGTCGTGCCGTACCGACCAAAGTCGAACTCTTCCTCATCGTCGATCCACCCGGTTGGTTTGGCAAAATATGGCGAATCATGAAGCCCATGCTTTCGAGATCGTTTTCGAAAAAGGTCCGAATCATCGAACAGACAAAGCTATGCAACTATCTACAGGAAGGATTTGAAGCCTACCTCCCGGATGAAATGGATATTGGATTGAAAGATACAACTCGTATAGTGGACGACTACGTATACGACAAGACATGTTTAGATGGAAGTGAGCAAGACGAAAATACCAGCGACGATGAAGATGAGATGTCTCGAACTGAGGAAGGCGTCAACGACAGTATCGGGAAGGACTACGATGATGAATTGCCACCGACTGTTTCGTAAAACCAAGTATTTCAATTTTGAATTTTTCATAGATTTTATTGCCAACCACCAAACTGCTGGAACAAACATTGCTGTTTAGTCTCCTTGACTCGAAGCGGAACCTTACTTCTTGCCGCCCAACGAAGAGTAGTGTCTACCAGTTCCGTGGACGGACTTCTGTGGACATCCCATCATCAAAGATTATACACTGCCTGGAAGGAAATTGCGCGGTTGACTTCCATTCTATGTCTTCTCCTGACCCAGATTTTTGAGTTGTGGCAACACCGTAATGACTATGTTCTTGCACAGCGATCAAATCTTGGGTCCGCATTCCAGCTCGACACTGTCCTTCAGGAACTTCGAATTTGTCGTTCCCATCGCACGCCAACAGGTTTCTTCTCACTGACGATCCAGAGCAGGAAGACGCTACGTTTCAACACTGAATTGAGCAGAAAGGCCTTCATCAAATGGAAGGGTGGATTAGTGAATGCGAGTAGCTGCACCGTTGGGTCCACTTTTTGCTTTCCTTGGATGGTCAAGAAAGCGGCAACGGCATAAAAACGATTATATTTCAAAACCATGTTTTTCTCCTTTCGTTTTCCGCGACGATTCAACTGGATGGATCTTATATATTTTTTCGGTTGAAGAAGAAATCTTCTTTCGAAACTTTGCTCCCTCTTTGATACCTAACGAGTTTGCACGTTCTGCCAGTGCTACTGCTATTCTCATCACTAATACTGCTCTCCTCATTTTGTTCAAGAGTAGGGAACGCTTAATCAACGCTTTGCACTTCCCTTACAGAACGGTCTATGTCGTCAATGGCGAGAAGCTATCAATCACAATCCTAACAAAATAATTCGAAAACTTGATATTGCCTGATTCTTGAAGACTGCATTTGATCAGAAGGGTTTAGCAGATGATACCATAGAGACGTCTTATGAAGACTACATTTGACCAGATAGAAAATGATGCCAAGGAGCCTGCTTGTAGTTATTCTCCCTACAATAGATACTACCTTGCGAAGGTCATTTGAGATCAGGGGCAACCCCAAAGCGAATCGCAGATTCTGTCCAGGGTTTTGACCCATTGGCAAGAAATGCTACTGGATACTGGCTATTAAAAGACCGCTGCTACAATACTAGAAAAAGGTGGAGCTCCGAAATAGCGCTTTCAACTGAGGCCAATTAACGACCCGATGAGGCGAGCGACATTGTAATTGTTCTTGCTTGTTCCATGCCAGAAATTATTATGTGTAGCTACGACCATAAGTCCATCTTCAATAGGACAGAAAGTCCAGAATCGGCTCAATATCAGAAATCTCACTCGAAAACCTGGGCGGACTTCGGATGGCCACTACCAAGACGAGTTTTGATTCCCGAAGAGAGCTTTTTAAACTCTCGTAACCAAAGCTGCAAGCATTATGCAGCATAAATTGTAGTTGATCATGATGATTTCTAGCCCCCTGGCATCTCCCTCAGCTCTGAAAGCACCATTATTCTCGATACCGTCTGGATTGGCAGTCGGGGGATCATCAAGTAGTTCAGCGGCAGGAAGTTCTCAACAATCGCATAGTAGAAGAAAGGAGGAGTTATGTCTTCAGATATTGAGAACGTTCTGTGAGGTGTCTGAAATTCAGTTATCGGATCACACTATCTTCCGCTACGCATGCCTTCATCACTTTAAGGCGGCGAAAGCAAAGGCAGCCATCCAAAATTGTCACGATAAACATTACTTGGACCTTCGAATGCAGGGAGAGCTGGCAGAACAATTCCGCGCTTGTGTTCTCTTACCACTTCCTGCTGACCTTACGACCAAGAAAGGAAATTCCAGTGTCTTTTACATGCGCCCATCTCGATATAATCCGACAAAGACTCCTACGAAAAAAATTATTGAGAATATGTGCTATATCCTGAACGATAGGTGCAACACAAGGCAGAGAGCCCGTGATGGCGTTGCCTTTGTGGCGAATATGAAAGGATGGACGATGCATAACTTCTCAATGGACTACTGCAGGCAATTCATGCATTGTCTGCAAGGACATATTGTCCCCACCCGGGTGGAGCTATTCTTAATTGTGAACCCACCTTCCTGGTTCGGAAACGTATGGAAGCTGATGAAACCCATGCTTTCCAGATCGTTTTCGCGAAAGGTTCACATAGTGAAGCAGGAAAAGCTTGCGGATTACCTAATGAACGGATACGAACAATTTCTACCTGATGATCTCATTGCTTCAGGCATTAGTACTTCTGAGATTGTGGAAGATTATGTCGACCTGAAAAGGTACGAAGACGAAGACGAAACTGGCTTCGAGCTATCACTATAGGAACGTACATTTCCTGCTACGCTATGTTTCTTTTCAAATAGAAGCGGTGTCGAATAGTATCAGAACTGCTTTCATTAGAACAATTGCTATCTGACAGTCTGTTCTTCTGGATCCTCTCGTATTTTTTGGAGTCGAAGCATGTCACTGATGCAATGTCATTATAGTGCTGGAGTTCATCACGAAGCATCAACAAAATTTATGACCTCGAATGTCCTTCCTGTGGGGGGAGGTGCTCCCAGTTGTCTGCTTGCCCCAACATTCCCCCCCCTAACTAGATGCGATTTTCTCTTTTCTTTGCCACAGTCGGACAATCAACTATGGACTCTAGTTTGCCGCCATTGCTGTTGACGTGCTGCAGCTGCTGACAAAAGCACCAATTTCTTGCCCCCTCCCCTTAGCGGCCACTGTATTGCTGGAAACGTCCCAGATATTTGATTTGAAGTCCGCAATGGTCTAAGGGTAGCGTTTCCTCTTTCTTATCCGCGTTTCCTCTTTCTTATCCGCATCTCACTACGACTGAATACTCGATTTTTGGGCTCAAGAAGTGAAGTATTTCTATGCCAGTGAGCAGGCTTGGATCTCCCCCTCCCTTGGGCGGTGTTGTGAAGAATTGAAACCGTTTCCATCGATTATTGTCATGCTCCAATAGTTTCTTCTCGTAGTGGTGTAGAAACACCTGTTGGCCCACCCTATACTCGTACCTGTAAGATAACGAAGGTGGGCTACAGTCAGAATACGAAGTAGAAGCAGCCTTTTAGAATAACTTCACTAAGACGTGTTGCTGTAGAGAATGAGATCAAATCTCATTCTCCTCCTAATCTAGACTACTTCTAGCGACCTCTACGTAAGACCTCTTTGCACCCTGCAACCTAGTATCACCAGTAGGGATGGAGGTGACATCGTCAATGACCTGAGGTGTCACTGGAATCTGGTCCTCACGATCAGCTTCAAGTAGAAGACTGGATGCGGGAGATTCGGATTTAGTCCCTAATTCCGGGGACCCCGATTCATCAGCCCCAACAAATGGATCCTCTCATTTTAAAGCGTCTGGAACAAAGACACCAATACTATGCAATTCCTTTGCAGAACAGTCTGTATCATCAATGGCGAGAAGCTATCAATCATACTAATGATTCAAAGGTCAACCTTTGTTTTTGCCGGAAAGAAGAGGGTTTTGACTCAAAGGTCGATGCGGCTTAAAGAACAAGACAACATCACTGCAATAGACGTCAGAACTGAAGTGGCCGGAGCTAGGCTACTAGGAGAGATTCTTTCTAGATTCAGTTCAAGAGGGCCAAAGTTGATCAATCAGATAATCTAATTTATCGCACATAATTATCATCACAATTTGACTGCAATCGCTCAACTTGTAGCAGGTTTTGTTTCCACCATTCAATAGGGGAATAATGGTTTGTGCCGATCGGAAGTGGTTCTTATCCGGGTCCTTTTTATCCGTGTACTTGTTCTTACGAATTCGTCACGATCGCTATCTACTCCTATGATGTCTATCGAACTATATTGAGTGAGATAGATGTTGCTAGCTTTAGATGAATGATTGGATTCTAGGATTGTTGTTACCGTTTGATTGAGTTACAAGCATTAGCATATTGGATTTGACCTGTTGACTGCCTCATCATTCAAAGAAAGCTAACACAGAAGAGCAAGGCAGGGCTCTGGCCTTTTTGTACATACGGATATCATTACTGCAGTCTATGCATACGAGCCTTCTGGCCAATGAAGACGGGTAGAAGAAAGTACGTATCCACGCCGACGGCCAATTAGAGACCCAATCTAACGAGTGTCTGCAGCGAGCATGTTTCTGATTTGTTCCACGCCAGTTATTTTGTATAACTACGGTCATAAATCCATCTTGAAATTGGACAAGAAGGCTACTTAGTTTTTCCCAATCTCCACAATCATCTTATCTAAAGCAATAGTAGTTCCGTTTCTACGATCATTTTCGGGTTTTCTTGAGATGTGTTTTGATCAATTTTTCCGACTTGTTGCCAGAAGTGATTGTCCCGTTAGAGCATATTCCCCAACCGAATTGCGAAGTTGAACATGATGACTCTTAGCCCCCTGCTATCGCCCTCAGCCAGGAAACCACGATTACTCTCGATGCCGTCTGGATTGGCAGACGGGGAATCATCAAGCAGCTCAGCGGCAGGAAGTTCTCAACAATCTCAACGAAGAAAGGAGGAGATATGTCTTCAGATATTGAGAAGGTTTTGCGAGATGTCTGATATTCAGTTATCGGATCACACTATCTTCCGCTACGCATGCCTTCATCATTTTAATGCTCAGAAGGCAAAGTCGGCCATCCGAAACTGCCACGACAGGCACTATTTGGACCTTCGAATGCGGGGTGAACTGGAAGAGCAATTCTACTCTTGTGCTCTCTTCCCACTTCCTGCTGGTCTCAAGACCAAGAAAGGAAATTCCAGTGTCTTTTACATGCGCCCATCTCGGTACGATCCGACAAAGACTCCGACGAAAAAAATTATTGAGAATTTGTGCTATGTCCTAAATGACAGGAGCAACACAAGGCAGAGAGCCCGTGATGGCGTTGCCTTTGTGGCGAATATGAAGGGATGGACGATGCATAACTTCTCAATGGATTACTGTCGGCAATTCATGTATGCTCTACAAGGACATATTGTTCCCACCCGTGTGGTGCTATTTTTGATTGTGAACCCACCTTCCTGGTTCGGAAACGTATGGAAGCTGATGAGACCCATGCTTTCCAAATCGTTTTCTCGAAAGGTCCACATAGTGAAGCAGGAAAAACTTGCGGATTATCTAATGAAAGGATACGATAAATATCTACCCGATGAGCTTGCTGCGGCAGGCAAGAATACTGATGAGCTTGCTGCGGCAGGCAAGAATACTTCTGAGATTGTGGAAGACTATGTGGACCTAAAGGGGTATGAAGACGAAGAAGAAACTGGCTTCGAGCTGTAATCAAAAGGCCATGCAGTTGCAATGGGAAGGGGATCTTGATTTTTTCAACAAGAGCGATAGCAGAACAAGAAATGGAAGAAACAGATCTACACAGGCCGCTGCTCACACTAGCCCAAGGCGTTCGTCTGATATTAAAACTTGGATGGAACGACATCAAATCGCATGAATTCGAACTGGTCAACCAAGTGTAGGGATTCGAAGTCCACGCTCAGATCGTTCTGACCGATCACGTTTCCGATTCGGCACGGCCTATTCATTTGCTCACCCCGACTCGATACAGGCATTCGGGGCTCAAGAAGTATGCATCTGTAGGAGCAATACAACTGCGGCTACTCTACAAAAGGTCAGGCCGTTCCTTTATGAATCTAAATCTTCTCAGCACTAGCGAGAATTTTTGGCTTATCATCAAACTAGGATACATCGTCAGACTACATTAATTTCTATCAACAATTCGAGTGGTCGAAAAGGACAGAAAGTCCGCATTATCGGGATTGGGCTTGACTAGAAACAACAGTTATAGGTTTGCTTATTTGATTATTTCGCACGAATATACTTCAATCGTGTTTCATAAATATACATTCTGCATGAGTTATTGCTATCACGATTCAATACTGCTTGCTCACTAAACCAATGCTGGATTCTTCATGCATTGTTTTGACTCAGTGGAAATACAATACCTTGAAAAGAAAACTCCGTTTCAAATGTTTCAAAAGCTCGTCCAATCCCGCCTGTTTATCTCTTAACCAAATTGAAAAAAGCCCGTCCATCACTTATACACTTTCGCGAACAACCGCTGATTGATCGGCCACACTTCGAAAGCGAACGATTGACGTGTTCTAGTAATGTTGATGATGTGCACTGGAACACAAATATCGACAGCATAACAAATCAGGCCACAATCAAAGTAACGCATCATATTAACGATAAGCCACTATTGCGAGAAAGATGAAGCTGATGTTAAGCCCAACGCTGTGCAAGAATAGAGCATATATCTCATTGAAAGATTTCAAGGCTGAAAGTTTTACAGATTCATCCTCCGACTCGGAAGGTCCGATACAAACAGAGAACAGAGCAGAAGTCGTTTGCAGACGGTGTCTCAAAGACTTCTGCCGGGAATCGAAATACCCAATACCTGATGGGTTACTCTATCGCTTTGCTTGCTTCCATTCTTTCGATGTGGAGAAGGCAAAGACTGCCATTAAAAAGGATGCCGACCGAAACTATCGGTATCTTCAGCTTCGCATGCGAGGGCCCTTAAGAGAGCAATTCAAGACCCGTACACTTTTCCCTCTACCTGGTCTTACGACCAAAACAGGAAAGTGCGAAGTGTTTTACATGCGTCCGTCCAGGTACTTCCCTGGGTCCACAACGACAGAATCGATCATTGACAATCTCTGCTATGTTCTCAACGACTTGAGCCACACGAAGGAGCAGTGCCAAAATGGAGTCGCATTCATAGCAAACATGAAAGGATGGAAGATGGAAAACTTTTCGGTGGACTACTGCCATCAATTTATGCAAGCACTCCAAGGTCACATGGTACCAACTCGAGTCGACCTCTTTCTCATCGTGAACCCCCCTAGCTGGTTTGGGAAAATCTGGAAGATCATGCGACCGATGCTTTCAAACCAATTTTCTAAAAAGGTCCACATCATCAAAGAAGACAAGTTTTCCGATTTCTTGGCGGCAGACTATGAGCAGTTTTTGCCAGATGAATTTGCATGCGGATGGCGAAAGACTGATGAACTGGTTGAAGACTACATTGACAAGAAGATGTACGTTGATGCAATGTAAGAAGAGGACTAGACAAATGATACTTAGACTATAGATACCTCCATAATAGATACATAACTTGTGTAATGTGACAGAAGGACAAGTCGGAGCAGCTCAGATACTACAAAGCAATTTCATTAGTGTGCCATTTCACAAGATCCCTCTATATACCGAATCGATTGAATTCTAGAATAGCGAACATAGTTGATGTTCTACTTTCTTAAGGCACACTTACTTGTGTTCCGATCGGGCAGAAAGGCTACATAGTTATCCCGAATCTCCGCATTCAATCTCAATTTCGTAAATCTACCTCCCCCAGATCCGATTTCTACGACCATTTCGGGTTTTCTTGTTATGGATTCATCCCGTGGCCCAGAGACGCCAGTTTTTCCGCTTCCATATACACACATGATTCCAACAGTCAAGCATAATCCCAACCGAACTGAAGTTGACGATGATGACTCTTAGCCCCCTGTTATCGCCCTGTGCTAGGAAACAACGAATATTGTCGATACCGACTGGATTTGCAGACGGAGGATCTTCATGCAGCTCAGCGGCAGGAAGTTCTCAACAATCTCAGAAGCGAAAGGAGGAGAAATGTCTTCAGATATTGAGAAGATTCTGCGAGGTTTCTGAAATTCAGCTGTCGGATCACATCATCTTTCGCTACGCATGCCTTCATCACTTTAAGGCGGCGAAAGCAAAGGCAGCCATCCAAAATTGTCACGATAAACATTACTTGGACCTTCGAATGCAGGGTGAACTGGAAGAACAATTCTACTCCACTGCTCTCTTCCCGCTTCCTGCTCGTCTTAGAACCAAGAAAGGAAATTCCAGTGTATTTTACATGCGCCCATCTCGATACAATCCGACAAAGACCCCTGCCAAAAAAATTATTGAGAATTTGTGCTATATCCTGAATGACAGGAGCAACACAAGACAGCAAGCTCTTGATGGTGTTGCCTTCGTGGCGAACATGAAAGGCTGGACGATGCAAAATTTTTCAATGGATTACTGCAGGCAATTCATGCATGGTCTGCAAGGACACATTGTCCCCACCCGTGTGGAGCTATTTTTAATTGTGAATCCACCTTCCTGGTTTAGAAACGTATGGAAGCTGATGAAACCCATGCTTTCCAGATCGTTTTCGCGAAAGGTTCACATAGTGAAGCAGGAAAGGCTTGGTGATTACCTAATGAAAGGGTACGAACAATTTATACCCGATGAGCTTGCTGCTGCAGGTAAAAATACTTCTGAGATTGTGGAAGATTATGTCGACCTAAAGGGGTACGAAGACGAAGAAGAAACTGGCTTCGAGCTTTGATGAACAGTTGCTAGTTGATGAAAGGAAGAATTACAATTTCGATTTTTTGGACACTATTAGTCAAAAGCGTATGAATTTCAAAAAAAAAAAAAACATCTATCAATCTGGCATGGATTCCAACTGGTCAATGATGTGTATTAAAGGCCGCGGTATCGTGGGGAGTAGAAAGGCCCTGGTAGTAGGGAAACAAAATCCGCAATGCCTGGTTTACGCACCCCATGGTGCATTTCTACCTTCTGGTGCTCTGATCCTTCTGCACGATCACGTTTACATACAACTGAGATTTGGCACGTCTTACTTATCATTACTTTTTGGGGCTCTAGAAGTATGTATCTGTTCACCAGACCGCGGGTCGAATGAGTGGTGATAGCGGCAGTAGTAAACGAATTTTTTTGGGCTTTTATGCATTTGTATATCAGCTGGCTCCGATCTTCCCCCTCCCTTGAAGGAAAACAGTTTGAGCCGGTTGCTGTGGTCCTTAACCATTCATCTGCAGTCTGCTCGCTCAACTGCAGCAATACAACAGTGGCTACGCTACAGAAGGATATACCGTTCGATTTTGAAGCTAAACGTTCTCCGCGCTAGCTAGAAGATTGGCTGGTTTTCAAACTAGGATACAACGTCGGATTACATCAATTCCAATCAGTTCGAGTGGTCGAAAATGGATCGAAAGACCGCCTGAACGGGACTGGACTCGACTAGAAACAGCATTGCATAGAGTGTTATAAGCTTGAGGAACTCTGCCGAGGTGGCCACATAACAGAGGAACTGGTAGAAGATTACATGGACAAGAAAGTTTATGCGTGGTTCAAGGGATGAACGCTTGCCAGTTTCTATTAAATGCGAATGTACGATAATTCCATTATTTTGATTGTTCGATGAAGGATTTCAATCTGCTAAAGCATTTTGTCATTGATAAGATCTTTTCCATGGTGGCTGACTGAATTCTAGTTGAGCACCAAAAAGTGTTTTAGGACCGATTCAGAAAATGTTTTAGAGTATGCTTCTTGACAAAAGATACCAAGACTTGAAGGCACTCAGAAAGTTGATGAAGTCGGTAGAAGGTCATAGTTGGTCATTAGTCAAAACCTTTTTGATCGCATCGAAGAGTTTCGGAACCTCTAGGACGACACTTTGAAAGCGCAAGCATCCCATGGATACTGTCTTTACATTAAATGGGGACATAATAAGATGTCTGAAGAAACAAAACCGCTAATTAATAATCTCTATGCCAGACATTATGTGCACTTGGAAGAAGAAAAAGGCTCCGAATGGTCACCGTTTCTCAGCCACACAAGAGAACGAAAAGTGACACTTTTGCCACCCTTGGGATTTTCCTTTTACGATCTCCCCCTCATTTCTTTGGTTTTGGCAAAATAACTGCATCAAACAAAACAAGAAGAACAATGGTCATCTCATTTTTAAAGCGAAACAAGAAGAACAGAAGTATCCTCAGAGATGAAGCAACGAAACAAGTAGTGTTTGCATCGTCGCACACATTTGACGAATCTATGTCTTTGTCTTTTCGACTCAAGAAGGAACCACGAATCGAAGAAGATTGTAGCACAGCCTATCAGTCTCAGCTAGATGAAATCATTTCAAGCTATGGGATGGAGGTTTCACCAGAGACTATTTTCCGATATGCATGCTTCCATTCCTTCGACATGAGCAAAGCTACGGATGCTATAGAGACGAGCTACGACTGCCCTTACCTTCACCTTCGAATGCAAGGTCGGCTTGAACAGCAGTTCCAATCCAAAATTATCTTCCCATTGCCCGATCTGACGACAAAGGAAGGAAAATCCAGCGTGATATATATGCGGCCATCCCGCTTTGTCCCAGCAAGGATGGAAACGGAACGCCTTATCGAAAGTCTATGCTATGTTTTCAATGACATGAGCGATACAAGGGAGAAATGTCAAAATGGTGTCACGGTCATTGCCAACATGAAAGGATGGAAAATTGAAAACTTTTCAAAGGATTCTTGGTCACTTTTGATGCAGGCCTTACAGGGTGACATGGTCCCCACCCGTGTGGATATGTTCCTGATTGTTGATCCGCCTGCATGGTTCCAGAAGAACATATGGAATACGTCTCTTCGGCAGATGGTATCCAGTTCCTTTGCTAAGAGTGTGCACATCATCCGTGAAGAACATCTATCAGACTTTCTAAAGCCTGGATTTGAACAATTCCTACCAGAGGATCTTTCCTCTGGATGGAAAAGGACCACGGAACTGCTAGATGACTACATTGACAAGAAACGATACGAAGACAAGCACTTGGCCCCTTGAATCCTTCCTATTAGCTACTTTGAATACTGATCGCAATAAAGGCTATGGACCTATCACCTGCAACAAAGCTATGGACCCATCAACTTGCTATCCAGAGAGCTATTCTCTTGGGCTTGTGACAGCTGAAACTATAGATAAGCTCATTCTAATCGTAGAGTGTAAAATTCTCCTGAACGTTTCGCACCTTCTCCGATTTTTTCGGTACTCGGAGGAAAAGGAACAGAATCTGAAAAGTATCATTGAGTTTTCAAACGCTCTGATTGGCTGAAATCCACCATGTAGATGTCGACGGAACGTCCCAGAGAATCACAATTCTGACGATGGAGAAAAAAGGGATTCATTGGTGCTTTTTGTGGTTGGTGGGGGGCTTTCAAATACTATCTGGCATCACAATAGAGGCAACAATATAGAACGAAACAAAAGCAAGAAGCACCATGGTGTCTTCCAGTAGTCGTCGCGTCAAAGGATTCATTGGGAAGAAATTCAGACTGAGCGATTTCATCAAGCGTCGAGATTCAGCAGGAACTCAGACCGAATCTTCTTTCTGTTCCGATGACGATGCGTCCAGTTCCTTTTGGATGTCGCAATTGAACCGACACAGGGTCGAGAAAGAGTGTGTTGACACATTGATAGAATTCTGCAATACTGAAGATATCCAGCTATCAGAAGAAACAATTCATCGCTATGCGTCTTTTCACAACTTCAGTATCGAACAAGCGAAGGAAGCCATCGAGGATAACCGCAATAGTACCTACTTGGACCTCAAAATGGAAGGCTCACTCAAGGACCATTTTCTCAAACAAATGGTTTTCCCTCTCCCCGATCTAAGGACAAGAAAAGGAAACGCCCAGGTTTTATATATGCGACCCTCAAGGTATATTGCCCAATCTGGTACGAGTTCCAAGCTGATTGAGAACCTTTGCTACGTCCTCAATGACATGAGCAATACCAAGGAAGAGTGCTTAAATGGAGTCGCAGTCGTCATGAATATGATTGGTTACGAAGAAAATAACGTGGATAACGAGTACTGGTTTCAAGTGATGCAAGTATTACTCGGCAACCTGGTGCCTACACGAGTCAATTTATTACTCATTGTTGACGCGCCCAGCTTTTTCCATTCCAAAGTCTGGAAGCAAACCAAGCCTATGCTTTCTGAGAGTTTTCTAAGAAACGTGCATGCGATCAAGTCTGAAAAACTATCAGATTATCTAATGGAGGGCTATGAAGCGCTCTTGCCTGATGAACTTGCTCCAGGATTTAGGAATACGGGGGAAATAGTCGAGGATTACGTCGACTTTAGAACTTTTCAAGATGCTCACCTTGAACCATCAGCGATATCGTTGAAGAAATGAATCTTTCTGATTGTACCATGATGGTGTTGCTTGCCCATATACTGAATTGTGTTGATGGTCCAGATGCTGCATTCACATCATGCACTACCTATGTTCTGCCAATTGGAGCTATAGGAAAAGGTAAATGTAGATTAAATGTTTCTTAAGACTCTTGTGTTTACAGGATCCTGTCAATTCGAATCTGGATGGTCCGATGTAGTCGTATCTCGTGTGCCAATACTAACAATAATACACACGTTGTAAATAGACCAGGAAACGAAAATAGAAATGTTTCAGAACGATTGATGCAATGCTATCATGCGCATTTTGATTCATTGTAGAAGGAACAGTAGTAGTAG
>JAAMXS010002022.1:1581-15592 GCA_019693525.1 Cylindrotheca fusiformis | reverse complement strand
GTTCTTTGGGAAGAAAGGAGGAATGAAACACCACAACACTCTCCTATACAATACTATGCTCGTTGGACATTGAAGTATTTTACCTTTGTGCTTGCGTGACCCAACTCGCGTGCTGACGAAGGCTTGGAAGAGAATACGACCCCATCGACTCAATTTACGGAGTCCGAGGAATCAATTGTAATCCTGTATGTAGTAGCGCTTCTATTTTGCCGGGTTCAATTTCAACCAACAACAACCTTGAACACTAAATTTCTAAGACTGACTCATGGACGAAGCGAACTCCAAAAAAGAGGGATGAAGATAAAAAAAAGACAAGAGAAGAATACTTGAATAGTCCTAGCTACTACTTGAACAAAGACAACGAGAACGACACAAAAAACAAACGAAAAAAGCACCAGGCTGTACACAGTAACAACAATATGATGCCCTGTTGGCAACGAAACCAACAGCTTGGATCCAAGACATATCGGCGGCAGCTTCAAATGCGAGAATGGCAGCTGTCGTGGAAACTCTTGAAGAACGGTACTACCACCACCACAACAATGACGACGCGGCGGCCCATATCTCAATCATGTTGTTCTTGCAATCGAATAGCAGACTCGTCATTGCCATTACTACAGCAGCAGAGGCATTCTCTTCTGAGACGAGTTAGATACTTCTCCACTGAACCTTCTCATTTGCATTCTACCTTGACAACGACGACGACGACAATGACTGGACGGCAAACCTCCTCTTCCAGGCAGTCGTCACCGACCCGTACTACTACTACAACAAAACACCATGAAAAATGGAAAAACATGACCCAAAGGATATTACAACATAACTTTACCGCTACCGGTTCCAATGGAAGGAAACAACCACAACAACAACAACCACATGCACGATTATGGCATCAAGCAGAGGCATGTCTTCAATATTGGCATACACAAAAGGATTTGGACCAATGCCTACAAATACTCAAACATTTGGCAGCGGCGGCGGCATCTGCTGCTGCTTCGTCATCGTCATCGTCATCATCATTTCGAATATCTACAGAATCCATTGTCAATCCAATTGTCAAATTATGGCGGAATCAACTTTTGTTTGGTGGTGGTGGTGGTGTTGGTGATCGATCATTATTACTATTACCCTCGAAAATGAGTCAATTACTCAAAGAATATCAAGATTGTGGACTCTTTACCATGGACAAGGCGACTCATTCCATGATATTGGATGCGGCAAGTCATCATCAAACGGAGAATCCTCCTAAAGAAGAAGAAGAAGGAATCCTATTTGCACAAGCCTATTTGAGTGAATGGATTGAATCCTATCAAAAACAACAACAAAATCAACAAGACAACCACAAAGAGAATGACGCCACTTTTATTGTCCAACCGGATGCTATTGCGATTGGTACTGTCATTCATGGATGGGTGGAAAGTGGATTACCCGAAGCACCGCAAAAGGCAGAAGAATGGATGACTATATGTACGGAACTGTTACAATTGCAACCCACGACGGAATTGTATACCTCCGTCATTGCAGCCTGGGCCAATGTTGGAGAATCGGAACGGGCACAAGAATGGATGGATCGAATGCTCAATGAAAACAACAACAACAACAATAACAATAGTGGCGTAACTGTGGATTTGGCAGCTTGGAATGGTTTACTCTTGGCGTATACAAGGTCAACAGTACTATCACCAGCATCATCGTCGTCGTCATCATCATCATCATCATCACCAAAGGATTCGGCAGCAGAACGAGCAGAAGGTGTTTTGAAGCAAATGAGGCGTCTTTACGATACAAAGAAAATAGAATTTGCCCCAGACGTTGTTTCATATACAATTGTTTTGGATGCATGGTCAAGGCAAGTCAACAAGGAAAGGAATCCAAATAAACGGAAACAATTTGCACAGAGAGCACTACGACTGCTGCAAGAAATGAAAGACTCGGCAGATCCAAATGTCAGTCCCAATACATTTTCCTACAATTCCGTCTTGACAACTTGTGCCAGAGCAGGCCTCGTTCCCGAAGCAGAGTCGTTGTTAAAGGAAATGATTCGAAAGTTCATGGACCAGAACGATTCTGTGCACCATGAAATGTCCAGGAATAACAACAACAACAACAACAACACCATTCAGCCGAATATACAAAGTGTTGCTATTTTGTTGTATGCATACTCTCGAAGCACAATGGACCCTACAATGGCGGCGGAAAAGGCAGAATCAATATTGAAGGATTCAATTCCAGCTCTCGGATTGGAACCGAACCTACAAATCTACAACAATTGCATATCCTGCTGGGCCAAGGCAAGTACACCCACGTCAACTGTGCCAGTGGAACGAGCCACAGCCTTATTTCATGAGATATCCGAACGACACGGAATGCAGCCGGATGTTGTTACCTACACGGCCTTGATGAATGTATGGGGCCGCCATGGCAAACCAGAAGAAGCACAATCCCTACTCAATGAACTATGGAAACTCTTTCGCAACTCGAAGTTAGAAGATGCCCATTTGTACAAACCGACTGGACAAACTTTGACGACAGTCCTACATGCTTGGTCCTCGTGTGACCCAGAAAAGACGGAAGCACTCTTGCAGCGCATGGCACGAGATTACGGAATCTCGCCAAATGTATACTCGTATTCGGTCGTCTTGACAGCTTGGGCGAAACATGCCACGTCCGAGCAGTATCCGGATGCACCGGATCGGGCACTGGCGATTCTGAATGGTATGGTCGAATATGGTGGAATTCAACCCAATGTTGTTTCCTACTCCACTGTGATTCAGGCGTTTGCCGAACAGGGTCGAGCCAAGGAAGCGGAATCCTTGCTAAATGACATGTTGACCAGTGCTGACGACACTATTATACCCAATCCCGATATGTATACCTTCAGCTCGGTTCTTTACGCGTGGACGAAATCCAGAAGTCCACATGCAGCGGACCGTGCGGAAGCAATCTTGGTGCAAATGTTGCAACTGTACCTTGCTGGTAAATTGGATCAACCTCCCAATGTGTACTGCTATACAAATGTCCTCGCGTGCTTGGCGAACTCCAAGAAACAGGGATCGGCCCACAGAGCCCTCCAAATCTTGCGATCCATGCAACAGAATCACGCGGAGGCATCCAATACAATGGCAGCTCCCAATTTGATTTCGTACAACACTGTTATCAATGCGTTTGCCAATGAAATTGATCGAGGCGGTATTTCCCGTGCTGAAGTTGAGTCGATGGTGGAACAAGTTTTTGACCTTCTCGAAGAGCTTCGATCGTCGTCTTCTGGTGGGGGGAAACAACAACGAAACCTCCTAAAACCCGATGAATGGACCTACCTTTCCGTTTGCAAAGCCATTCGAAATGCCCGGACACGTCGGAACAATATGAAACACGTGAAGCGACTCTTGGCCATTATGGGTAAGGAGGGGTTTGAACCATCGAAGGATTTGAAAAAGCAAATTCGAATGTTGATGCAATAAGAGTACTAGTAGTTATAGTTCTGGGGTAAAATACCACGACACATAGAAATCTGTTAGTATCCCAGCCATTTTTCGAAATTCAATCTTGTAAAAACCAAATGTTGTTGTTTAATATCCTGTGTAAGTGAGCTGTGGTTTTTGTCTATCTGTGGAAGCATATTTTGCCATCACTTGGCAGGCGATTTTATAATCTCTGTCATCTTCACCAAGCGTCTCCATGGCTGCTCCAATGATTGGCAGCACTCGTTTGCCTCGAACCATGGTTCGAATATCTTGATTCAGTGTGCTGATGTTTAAGAAATAAGAACATCCTTCTTTCTGAACATAGGTGTCATTGGGCCACTTCTTCATCGTGCTAATGACAAAATCGACACAATCCTCTGTGGCAACCTCCAGTTTGGCTTCCAGATCGGTAGTAGACGAAAGATTGGCGACAAGTCCAATTAAATGGGACCGAAATCCATTGTGGTCCGCTAACTTGAGCTTCTTGGACGTCGCTGCGGCCATTGCTGTTTGCAGTCCTCCAAAGTTGATGATGGAAGTGACAGATTCCTGCACACAATTTGACACGCAGACAAGGGTTCGAATGGCATATTCCGCGACGCAATCCGATTTGGAGTGATATTTTTCAAAGGCCAATAGAATCGCCCCTATCCCACCGTTTCGAAAGATTGTCTGGGCGGCACTCAGCCGTGCGTCTTCATCGTAGTCCTCATAGCAATCAAACTTCTCCAATGTCATGATCGCATCTGATGCTTCTCTGACACCTTTGCTCTTTCGTAACATTCGAAGCGTATTCTTGACTTCTTCCTCTACTTGGGCGGTTGTAACAACATTATTTGGCACTGATAGTCTGACGGCAGTTATTGCGGGTCTTCTAGCAGTCAATGATTGTACACGACGAGCCCTAGGCGCCACATTGCTCATCACTCTAGGACTACTACTACTGGTAGTACCAGTCGTCTGCTCGTTCAGATTCGCAGAACTTACTGTATTCTCTGGAGATACCGTAGCCAAAGGATTATAATGCTCTTCACGGCGGCTTTTCTTTTTGGGTCGAAACATTTTGAATGTTCTTCTTGGTGAAGATACTAGAAACAAGTGTCGTCCGCCAGAGGTGGCAGCAAAGGATTTTCTTATAAAAGAACCTGGCTGGAAGGATTGGAGTGCGAAATATCTTGGGCCGTTGGCCGTTGAAAACACATACAGTAGTACAGCTTCTATTGACTTCTGACATACTGTACTGTACCAAAGCGCGCCAAGTACGTACGTCGTCCAATCTACCAAGACGTCAAAGCTGCAGCTCCTTCCAACAGCAGTTCTTGTTACATGCGACTAGACTACCTGCCCCTCATAATACCTCAGACTCTCCAATCCGACACTAGTTGGTTTGTTTTTCATCCTTTCGTTATTGCTTGCTATTAGAAAGGTAGAAATACCGATAAGAGAGTAAATAGCTCAGGTGCTATGGCATGCGTGATGTCCAAAAAACAAGTGGCCAGTTTGTTCCTACTGGTTCTTGGACTAGACGACGACGAAAACGGGTGAAACGAAAATGCCAATGTGGCCGAATGGCTGCAGCAACAGCAGCGGTAGTGCTTGGCTGTTGTTTGGTTGCACAAGGGGTGCTGCTGCTGCTCATGTACTACAAACCTTTATGGAGTGTAGATGCTGTTGCAAGTGTCTCGTACGTGAAAGAAAAGAACATGGCCGTTTTGAAGGAACAGAATGTTCCGATTCATAAGATGGTTATCTGTGGTGGTGAAACCACATCCACAATTCCCAATCGAATCCTGTTCCCTGGAAGATTCATGAAAGATCCACAATTCCAAGCCTTTCGAAATGACTTGGAAGCAAACAAGGCATTGGTAAAGAACAATTTTATCATATTTGGCAATCGCAGTAAGAGCAGCAAGAATTTTTCGGTGTACTATCATGTACACAAGTCTGGTGGAACCACCATGGAGCACTTGGCGGCAACAATAAAACCACATCTTGAGACAGAGGATTTGAATTGGGAAACGGAAGGAAAAATTGGTAAAACAGCTTTTGATCGGCGTGTATCGGATCTTTTGGGCGATATCCATCATCGCCAGAATGCTACCCTGTTTACGTTTGTGAGGGATCCCGTGCCAAGATTTCTCAGTGCGTTAAGCCAACTATTATCGATGCCACAGCGGCATTTCAAGTTGTCTCCTTGTCACAAAAAGACGAAGAGATCATCTGATGCACAACAATTAATTCAGTGCGTTCTCCACAAGATCATGAATGGGAATTTGTCCAGGAACTATTTGGATCCACATTTCATGCCTCAACTGTACGAACTGTATTCTGCAGTTCAACATCGGGAAGATATCGGTATCCTATTGTTTTCCTTGTCGAGTATGGATGCCTTTCAAAAATCGTGCAGTACGAGCAGCAGTAATATCAGTGCTGGAACGACGAATGGAACTACTACTGCTACTAGATATAGGGTTATGGAACGTTTGCCAGGCTTCCCAAGCCTGGCTATGGATCAGGCTTTGACTCCGGATTTGATTCGTCAAATATGCAACCTCTACCGAATGGATGTGATACTGCTGGAGGCATTACAGGGCCTCGTACCGTCTCTTTGCAGCAACCAGTCACATCGTAGCTAGCTACTATGTGGTTTTGCTGTATCATATACGTATAGAGGAGGAGGAACCGAGCCACCAATTTAGTGTGCTTATGGCATCTCGCGTGAATTCGCCCACAACAACAAAATTAAAAAAGAGTTGGTCTATGGGGTCGACTGTTTGATCAATGAGCAGTTTATTGTTCTTTGAAGAATGGTTGGCACATGGAGGGAAGGAAGTTTTTTCACTTTCTCTCGGGAGCCTCTATGTCTAGAAGTCTACCTTTTTTTGCACTTACGCATGTCTTCTTTTGTTTAATTATGGGCATTCCAGAGTTTTTGGTTGACATATGTAAACCTCCAGCATTTTGTGCAGACACACGGTTTAGCACGTTCTGCACGTTCTTTCCGTACGCCCAAAGCAAATAAAGTTCCTGTAATTTTTGCCCGGAATCTCAGAAGCTACCTAGATTCTGTACGCTGTCTATCCCGTAGGGCGATCACCATAAAACTGACGGTTCATGATTGATGACTGAAGGAACAACAAGAACGAAGGAGATCACACCTCACAGCTGCCGCACGTTTCATTGCCATTCTTGTCCCTTCTTTAGAATTTGCTTTGAACGAAAAAGGACAAACGAGGAACGTGGAGAGCCAAGACTTCCGTGAACGCAGGCTGACTTACAAAATACCCTATATCCGTTTCCGAGAAAGAAAAAGGAGATGAAGCAATAGACTAGAACGATATTCAGAATTTCTTGCGATAAAAAACAACAGGCAGAGAAAGGCCTCCCGACTAAAAAAGGGTTCAAACGAGTTGCCCGATATGCCTATTGGCCAAGGGTTAATAAATGCTTGGGCGAAGTTCACTTCGAAGCATGTTGACAATGAGGCAAACGATGGAAATGGTGCGGATCTCGCTGGAACAGGTGTCAACACCACGAAACGCAACGGCACAGCTTCGGTGAAAACGGCTTCAACAACAAACACTGCTGGCGAAAGTGATAATTGGGTCAAACGACATGTCAACAACCGTAAAAATAGACGGCGTTTGCACAGGACCGTTTCTGCTACGGATCTGATTCGAGACAAAGCTACAGTTAAAGGTGATGCTGGCAATCTTAAAGGAAAGAAGGATGCGTCATGGTTGGATTCAGAAAGTGTCTTGGATCCTTTGATCGGTAGCAAACCGCAAAGTCCTGAACATGAAGCAGTTCAAAAGCCCTCGCTTGGGGCGAAGGGTTCTCTGCAATTTGCTGCTGACTTTTTTGGTACCGATCTTCAATCACTTGACGCATATTCAATCGAGGACAAAAAGGTCGAGAATTCGTCTGTGCACACCGGGTCCGACACGAACCACGACACAGCCTCTGTTATTTCAGGAGGAGACAGCTCTCTTCCAGCACGACCCTTCGCGAGAAAGGCAAGCAACAATGGGGGTGGTATTGGCATTCGATTTCCGCATAATATATTCGCAGGAGACAATCTTGGAAAGGATGATTGCAGAAAGTGTAGGAGGCTTCAAGATGAGCTGGTTGCGGCTCAAAAAGACATAGAGTATCTCAGGGAGATTGCGCTTAAGAATGAGCGCATTTGCGCTGAGTGCTCACGTGATCGAACGGAAACAATAGACAATACAAGGTCACGAAGCGAGTCCCTCCATGCATCTGAATCGTTTGCGAGAGTCATAAGTCAACATGAGGCGCAGATTGAGGCTTTGAAAAGGGAAGGGGTAAGTGCATAAAAATTTTTGAGCTTTCAATGGTTTTCGCTGTGCTAAACGCTTTGGCAGGCTTCATCGCAACAGCATCTGCATGAGAAACTTCAAGAACTGCATGAGAGACTTCAAAAATATGCATCTCTATGTAGAGAACTGAATGAAGAAGCAGAGTTTCGCAACGAAGAAGCTCACAATCTACACATTGAGTTGAAGTCTGTACGGATGGAACGCGATAAACTGGCTGTGGAGTTGAAAGAAATGCGTGCGATCTTGGATGATTATGAAAGAAACGACCAAGAACGTCGAAAATCGGAGCTCCTTCTACAACAATACGAGCAGAAGGGGCTCGACGGAGTCGATCGAGAGATCAAAACAAGAGATGAAATCATTAATGATCTTTCAACTCGTCTGGAACGTGCTCTCGAGTGTGTGAAGTTTGAGCGCGAGAAACAACGCCAGAGAAGACAGATTATATTTCCCGTTCAGAGAACATCACAAGATTTTGAAGGAAGGACTGACCAAGAGCTAGAAGCTGAGTTGAGAGCTACTCGCGAATCTCTCCATAATGCACAACAAACTGTTGAAGCGCTTCGGCTGGAGAAGAAGAACCAAGATTTCAAGTGGATGAAACGAGTGGGAGAAATTGGATGATCAAGGCTTAATGCCTGCTATGCTACAGTTTTTGATATATAATAGACTACATAATTTTCAGCTATGTCATTATTGACCGTTTACTATGAGATCACCGCTTCCATTTCATATCTGGCCTAATAAGCAGCCAACGCCTTCGTCTCTTGACAGGACGCAACGAATGAATTGTTTCCAAGAAGGAGAACACTGGCTCAGTCAAACATTCTTCAAGGCAAATACGAAGGGTTAAAATGCGAGTTCTTATTAAGCTTACTAGCAATTTCGATTGCCATTACTCATGGCAAGGAATTATCGTATCACCGATCCTAGCGTGTTTGGGAACAAGAGGCCGCCAGCGTTGGCTTTCCCGTCGGATCGCGGCCCTGGAAAAATCTGCCAGAACCGCAGTGTTTCGTCACCAGCCCCAGTGACAATCGTTGATCCATCTGGAGACATGGCCAAGTACAAAACTCGGTAAGTGTGCCCCGTCAAAGTGACTACTTTGCTCAAACTGGGATATCGCCAAACGACAATCTGATTCAACGAGTATCCATGTGTGCTGACAATCTCGTTGCAATTCTGTGACCATGCAAGATTACAAACCTGACTGCCAGTATCGACGCAGTTGAGACTTGAACCACTAAGTGTGTTCCAGAACCGAATGCATCTATCGGCAGTTCCACCGCCACTAGCAAGCAGGCCATGTTGATGCGGCGACCAAGCAATGGCCTTGACTGCTGCCGTATGATCAGAGAACCTTTGAACCGGGAGGTTTGAATTTCTGCTGTCGACAACATGTAACTGGTTGTCGTTTCCACCAGAGGCAAGAAACGATGGTTCATCGAATGACCACTTCAATCCACAGACTTCTTGCTTGTGGACCGCAAGCTTATCAAAGTAAGATGCCTGCACGCGAACATCACGAAGGTAGATCAATCGATCACGACTCCCACTGGCAAGCGTTGGACCTGTCCAAGCCAGCGCCCCAACTCGTGCAGAATGACCAGCCAAAGTCCGGACTTTCTTGCACTTAATCGAATCCCATAATTGCACTTCACCTCTATTTGTGCCGACAGCCAAATGTGTGCCACGCTGGGCCCAAGAGACAGACGTAACAAGGTCCTCATTGGATGCCAAGTCACAAAGTTTTGTCACCTTGGAAGTACATGCACTCCAAAGGTAGACACATGAAGCAAGCCCAACAGCAAGAACATTCTGAGAGGACCAATCCACTAGATTCAAGTAGAAATCATCCTGCAAAGCAGGTGCATCGAGAACTTTAAAAGGAATCTTTGCAATTCTCCGTCTTCGTTTCTGAGGTGCTGTCATAAGTCGTAGACTTCCGGCACTTCCAGCATGTGTCAAACTGAAGGAATTCACGACAGATGTAGGTCCCATCGATTCATTAAAAATGTTCTCTTGGAACGCCTGTCTAGGGCTTTGGAAACGCAATCTATTCATTCCATCCCGAAGTGGTTGAGAATTTCCAGACATCTGTGCGATATTTCCTGCGGTTCCCGAGTAAGGACTGATATTCTCTCCCAATAGCTCAGCTCGCAACAGAACATTGTGAAGGTTGGACTGAGAAGACTGATTCGCTTCAGTTTGGCGTTGGTTACCACCATTGTTGGCAGTATTCGAAGTATCCGTGGAATTGCTTGATTGGTGTTCATTGGATGGATCGACTACTTGAGACGGGTCGTTTCTTGGGGAGCTTCGATCTCCCATCGAATCCCAAAGGTTGAGACTCGTCTTGGAGGTGGCTCTGGAAGGGATGAATCGATCAGATGTTCCCAGGTCAGATAGCGTGCGTCCATAGGTGCCTATTCGCGAAGGTGTACTCCCCGCACTTCCTTGACTGCTACCAAAAGAGCTGTCGCGGGAGAAAAAGTGTTTCTTAGGTGATTGGTCCAGTGGACTAAGGGACATGGTAGTATCCATATTTGTTGTTGGCGTGACAATTGGAACAGGGCGAAAAATCGAAGGATTAGTGTCTCTTGTTATTCCAGGAGGTGGAACTAGCTTCCCACCATTATGTGATGGAGTAGCGGATGTTGGTCTTCCGAAGGACAATCTCTTGGCATATTGCCTGTCAATCCGCGACCGGGAGGGTGATGGCAAAGGCAAACGAACAGAGTGATCAGATCTCTGAGTCGAACTGTATAGCGATGTCGACGATGTGGGTGTTGAGCTGTCTTGCGTCGTTGGTGTAAGCGCGGTCTTGGCTGACAACATATTGGAAGGTGACATTGACAAGGAAGCTGCCGTCGATCGTCTCATCTGGATAGGTCCCTTTGGCTGAGTATTGCAAGTGGAGGGAACCATTATTAAAATTCTCCGCTTTCACTTTTTGTGATATAAAAACCAAATCAACACAGTAATGATGGCGTGATCGTGAACTGCAGCACGAGATGAAACGGTGCTGAAGGTTTTCGGGGATGTGAAAAACCTGCTTTGCGGCGTGGTGAAACACAGTCAAAGAAGACTATGAATGCTGCAGCCCGAAATATGATGAATGATCACCGTTTGTTTTCCTGACGATGAACCTAATGTGGAACGGGAGGGTGGCAAAATAGAAGGTGGTGCAGACTCCTTTCTCGGCGTTGTCACCAAACCCGATAGCCGGTGTAATGGAAGTTGCTTTGTGGGACTTCTGAAAAACTCGGAGGGAGTAGGACCATATCACTCAGAGCTAAACGTTTCGAGAGGTGAGCAGAAAACAACATTATTTAGAAGCCAAAACGCACGTCTCCCCGATCTGCGAGGAGTCTCTCGCTATTTTACACGGAGCATTCAAGTGACATTCGCGCATGCTTCGCTCAACTGATTGTCCAAGCATCGCCCATGTCTGTCTAACGCTTAAATAACCGTTGAGGACCACTCACCAGCGCAATACATATTGCATGTTGATATATGCGTAAAATACACTACATTCTACCAATCCGCCAGTTCATACGGGACTGTTTTCAGTCATTATCTCCCATGACTTCTAAGGGGGGGACTGAACCTTTCAATTTTTAAATAGCTGCTTTGAGTGAAACTTGAAACAAAACTAATCAACGGAATTCTGCTATTCCTATTCTGAAGTTGCTGTGAAGAGAAAGCTCATCCATGCTGTCACAATAAAGCTCTATGAGTACCCTGAACCAGCATTCTATATCTTGCAAATCGTTTTTAGATAGATTATCCCCATAACCAGTATCCGTAATCTTCTGCAAACGTTGCTGATTACGCAACAATCGGATCGTCGGAAATAGGTGAACTTCGGATGGGACTACCCAACAGACTTACATGATCCTGGGTTGACTGGAGACCAATAGTAGGCCGTGAGCTGTCAGTCATCAAATCGCCACGAGATGGGTCGTTAGGCGAAGAACCAGAAGGTACTGCGTGTGGATTAGCTGGCTCTCCGACGACCATGTCATCGTCCATGTATGGTTCGGTAGCATATGACTCAGGAAAGCCCTGAATTTTTAGATTCAGCCTACGCAATGTCATAAACTAAACACAGATTACGTGAGGAAATGTACACGCAGCCAAAAGAGGAGATTCGGTATTGATTGATTGATTCACTTACTTCGTCCATCTCCACCTGGATTGCTGCTGATCGCATTTCTGGTAGCGGTTCACCAGGTCGACGTGATAGCTTTGGCTGATAGGGGCAAACATGACCCTTTTTCGGCACGCCACACTGCAAAACAAGCAGAATGAGGATGAGAAAATCTGCGGTTGCGCAAATTAAAATTGCCCATTATCGATCTTACCCTTCCACATTTGTAACTACCTCTCCCTTTGTCTTTCGAATCGCGATTCCCTGTCGAACTATTTCCATCATCGTCGTGTGGCGGCCCTACCCCACGAGAGTGATACATGTCTATGTCTGAATTGTCGACTGGCTGGCATATCGAACTAGGTGGACCTGGTGGATAGCCTCCAAGAATCTCCGGATTTGACCTTGGACGACCCGGAGCTCCAACTCGCGGTGGAGAAGTGCTTGCTCCATATACTGCTGGGTTTCCGTAACCAGGAGGTTGATGCATTGGAGGACCAGCACCTTGCCAGCCAGTTGGTGTTCCTCCTCCGTATTGATATTGTGGCCATTGGCTACCTTGGCTAGGCCCCCATCCACCGGGAAAGCCACTCTGAGGTCCACTGCTGGCGTCTGCTGTTTTGGGCGGCTGCCTTGACGGCGGACCTGGTTTCCCCCCTCGACGACTTCCTGGCAAGGAAGGAGGAGGCCCCCTTGGATAGGCAGATGTATATGCTACTCGATCAGGTGTCATAGCTGGCCCGCCTCTTTGTCCATGCATTGTTCCGGGATGAGGGGACCCGTGGCCCCATGAGTGCGGTGGGGGAGGTTGAGAGTTTGGGTATTGTCCATGTTGCCACATATACCCCGACTGCGGTCCCATCGATGGTCCCCCAGGCCCATACGGAGGCTGTTGATATCTTCCTTGAGATGGTTGTGGGCCGTAGCCATACCCATCTGGTGGAGGAGGACCCCCATCTCCTTTGAGACGTTTTGACGAGCGATCAGGTGGTCTAGGTGATGACATTCTCGTATTCTATAAAGCGATCCAGGGACAGATATGGGTTCAGTCTAATCTAAAGATGTAGGTGATTCTGCACATGCAACTGTTGGAGAGTAAGCTTGGAGACTGCAGTTTGTCTTTCGGAGTCGACCAGAGTGTTTCTTCGGTGGAAGCCGAAGTTGAGAGCATTGTGAATGTTTCGATGGGTTTCTCGTGTGCATGATCCATGTTTACGTTCAACGGATCAAATCCGATTCAACGTACCCTCCACGCGCTGCGGATAGGGATACTTAGAGGTGCGAATCTATGTATTACGACCACCCTCGCAGATTACCACGAACCAACCAAGATGGATAAGTATTTTACTCAATTTGGATAAACAATTTCTATTTTATTAGCTGCACGAGGATATACGAGATGCGAGTTGTTCTGCAAGTCTCCCAATGGTGATGGAATCTATTGACGCTTATTACCTCACTGGAACTTGCGAGGAGTTCGAGGCCTGCTCCATTCATTCCGCCGCAGTATCCCGTGTCGGATGGGCCAATTGTGGACGTGACACCCTCTGGGAGTGCATATCCGATTCGTTCGTCCTATCCAAACAAGCAGGACATTTGATGACATCGGTGGATATTCTGGAAGCATCCCTTCAGACTAACTTGCCTCACCTTCCGACTCATGTCCTAGAGATGACTGCTTGTGACTTGTGCTCTCTTTAGCTCACTGATTAAGCATCACCTGACCTTTTGCCTCTTGTTACCACCAATGAAGTCTTCAAGCATCACTTTCCATCCAATATCCTTTGGTCTCAACACGTGAATTTCTGTGTTGTCCCACATGATACGTAGATCTCTAGGTTTCACCTTTATTTGCTTGGAGTACTGTAACGCTGTATCAAGCCTTCCCTTCAAGAAGTCATCCTTTACCTTCGTCACATATATGTCCTCATTACCCGGAGAACAAATGTTGACTCTGAGGATCGCTCCAGGCTTAAGATTGAGACGGACCCTGTGTAGCTCATACAATGCCCGAACAGTAAATGGATGGGTTACCTGCCATGTGAATTGAACAG
>JAAMXS010001993.1:0-15443 GCA_019693525.1 Cylindrotheca fusiformis | reverse complement strand
CAAAGCAGTTTCTACTCGACCGAATCTGTTGAACCAAATCTTGTGGATTAACAGCGTTATTTGGAGGTCCTCTGGTCCTCGTCTGGCGATGGTTGGACTTCCTGGCTCTTCCCTGATGATCACCTGCTCGGTCGTATGATTTCGCAAACAATGGTGCAAAACAATAACTACTTGATTGGCTGAAGCACCGAGTTGGTTGCTGAAAGAATCCGAAAGCGAGCGCATGCTCAGAGTGAAATTGCAAAAGAATGAAGACAACAACAGCGCACAGTTGAAGGCTGATCAAAGAAAAGGGGCGGCAGCGGACATTGAATGACCCAGTTTTGAGCGAACACATCAGTTTTGCTGGAGAGGATGATGAGGTAGGAAAGACGTTGGCTGGTGCAACCCTCTTGCAACTGTCAGAACGATAAGAATTTAGAACAAAGGCGCATCATCATCACTCTCATGTCGGCGGCTTCCTGATGATGATAATGCTCAGATATGCGGCTCTCATCAGCCTCCACGTGTAATATATGCGGCTGTCAAGAAGTCGTCTGACGTCGTACGAGTCGAATTGGTCGACTAGAGTACGATTCAAGGCATTAAGGTTTCGATGACCCAAGACTTGAGGACAAGACTGTTTGTGCTTAGAGAAGAGGTTCGGAAAGCACATGATCTTGTACCTAAGTAAGTGGAGAGGTCGAGACAATTGATAGGTAACTGGTATTGACAGCAGACTCGAGATTGGACTGCCAACTTGGAGAGTCAAACAGTATATATATGAAAGGCAAGATTGGCAATCGTGGTCAATAAGAGCAGAAGGAACAATAGTAGAGTTAGCCTAACTCATAATAGTTAAACTACAGAAGTTACGAAAGTTGGTTTTGCTAGAACTAGCTATCTATTGTCAATAGAGTAAGAGAGAAGACAGAGGGTATTTCAACATGCGGCTGCATATTTCGTCTTTCGGGCGGGTAAACGAGTGACAGAGTTATAGAGATAGAGACGCTGATTATATTCAATGCAGCTGATATGAGCAATGCTTCAGCAGTAATATAGCAACAGACAAAGTGATAGAATCAATGATGTATATAGTTTAATTCGACAAGGCGGAAAGAGTTCTTCATCAACACAGTATAGTTATAGTTTGATCTTTCTAGTATATGATATAGGCTACAACAACACCATCCATCATGACAGATGACGGTGACTAATAATAAGGGAACAGACAGAAGCAACTCCCTATACCGACATGTAAATTAAATGACCAACTATTATGGATGTTGAGTCCATGTCAATCCAGCTTTGGGTCTAGTATTAGTGCCAGAACTCAAGCATTTTCTTGTTTTTGAAAACAAGTCACCATCATTAATAGTAGTCGTATACTATTATACCTAGTTATATGGTTTATAATTTAGCTATATATTAGTAGTAGTATTATATAGCCTTATTATTCTTTTCCAAGTTGTAATAATTCAACCATATCGGCAAGATTGGTCAACATGAGATGATTCCAAAAATCGACAGGACCAGGACTGACATAATGTAAACAATCCTTTTCCGAAACATGTTCATCCGTTCGTAATATCGTCATATTGTATACATTCAAATAATGAAAGGTGATATCCTGCTTTCGTGGTGATGATAATGCTACCAAATTGTGTTCCAAAGTCCTCTTGGCATATGGATTGTAATACGTATCAAACAAATTCCAATCATATTTCGTCGTCGAATAACGATCCAAAAATTTGTCATGGGTCATGTTCAGAACATCAATGGGTGGTTTGTATTTATTGAAACAATCCCAATGACCTGGAACGGTCGATCGAAAGATGATTATATCACCACTTGAATGTTGTTGTTGTTGTGGCATTGTCTTGTTGTTGTTGTTGGCATTGTTGTTGTTGTTGTTGAAATTCTTGACAAATTCATCAATACTGTTGGAAAAGGTTTCCATAGAATGAAAATGTGCTCCCTGATTCAATACCAATAATGTCTTTTCTTCTGGATGGGCATTGTATTCGATATGCCATGAACAATAGTTATTATTGCTATTATTCAACATTGGTTCTCCATTGCAAAAGGCAATTTCAGGTCCAGCTTGCATCCTGTCGTACTTCTTTTTTTTGTTTCTTGTTGTTGTTGTGGAATTATTATTGTATTCGTCCATCACTGATGATGTCGAGGTATTTTGGATATTATAATTCGGTCCCAAATTTTCTCGAAAAAATCGAAATTTGATAAAATAAGGATCAGTAGACGTAGTAGTAGGACATTCGATATGCCTTCCCTTGGGTTTGGGTATCTTCATCAATTTAAATAAAGAATCACGTTGAGACATTGCCAAGGAATCTCCCACAAATATGATCCGTCTTATATTCAATGCCATCATGATCTTGCAAAAGGATGAAAATGTAACGGCTTCCATTGGACGACACTGTAATAATGTTTCAATATTATCCTTCCAATTGTATTGATTTCCAACGTACGTCCTGTTCGGAACATATCCTGCATTGGACTTTGCCCATTGACTGGATCGAGGTCCATGACGATAAAAGGTCTTTCTGGAAAAATCATCATCTATAAACCAATATCCATTCGTTCCACGTTGCTCTAGACATTTTCGAATCCGCGTTGCAGCCGCAGCTTGCTGTTGATGATGATGATGATCACGCTGTAGTACTAGGTTGCTATTGTTTGAATGATTATTTGTCGTCATTTCTGTGTTTTGGTGGATCCTCCCACCATCAACCTTGTGAAGCTGTTGTTGATGAAAGTGGACCATCATTTCATAATCATCTTCCGATACTGTTGCTGTCGGATGGAACTGGTGAACAAATATCGATACCAAAAAGGTAGCAACAATGAAAACGAGAACAACTTGCTTATTCTTTTTCGTATTATTGTTTCGTCGTCGTATTCGTCGCATCGTCTTCATGATGATGAATTATTATTATTTTGTGTGCATGATCCTTATTATTGTGTCCCTCTTGTTAATACTAGTCTTTTTGGTTCGAGACTGATGATGAGAGGATGGATGTTACAGCACACCATCGTTCAAATGCACATGGACATCACGAGAATGTCATCTGTCATTTTCGACTAACTTGACTGGTTGTTCGCCGAACCGACCGCTCTGACGTCAGACGCTTGAAGGAGCTATGTATGAAAATCATAAAAGATCGATGGAGGGACAACATCATCATCATAACACATAATCACAACCATTAACCAAAACATCATCATTGCTTTCATTCTTGGACAGCAAAACAAGAAGATATATATACTACTAATATGCACACTGGTTCTTTCCTAATTTTGTTTCTTTGGATCATAAACTACTCGCAAGCATTCTTGTACCATCAGAAGAAGAAGACGAATGGGTTATTGTTGAATAATGATCCTCCACCACCAACAACAACATCAACAACAATATCAAGAAGAAGAAGATCTCATTGTCATTTTGCAATTCCACCCAAATCACCATGGGATGAACTCAAAGATCGATTGAGTGGTGGTAGTGGTACCAGTTCGAACAAATATTCCGAAGGAGAACCGGATGATTTGGATTATCGTCCAACCTTTGAAATCAAAGAAGACGACGATAATAATGCTCGTCGTCGTCGCAATAAAAACAAACAACGATTGGAAAGTATCAAATCATTTGGTATTGGTGCTATTGTGGCATCGATTAGTATTGCACCAATTACATTTTTTCATTATGCCGATTATAATATGGCACAATTTGAATTGGCAACCGATTTGGCTGCCATACAAGGTGGATTATTTGCCATTACCTATCGATATGTTTCTCGAAAAGTCGATGACGATGATAATAATAATCCCATGTTGAGTCAAGGAGCCGTGGGTGCATTTGCCATTGTCCGAACGCTTAGTAACATTCAGGCACCGTCCACATGTTCTGCCTATCCACTGTCCTGTAAGTAAAACATTTTGGTATGGCAAATGTGTCCAAGAATAAGTGTGCAACAAGATCTAATATAACATTTGTCACGTCTCTCTCTCTCTTTCCCCCCGGTATCTCTCTCCCGTGTTGAAATCAAACGAAATTTAAAAAAAAGGTGGCCCTCCCCTTGGATACTTCAATTGGGCAATGATATATCAAGCAGGAATCTTTGGTGTAGAAAGTTTTGTCATGTTTGGTGTGACTGCAGCAGCCATGGAACTGGCCTACAAATTCAATCTCGTCCAAAAATTCGAATAGAATAATGCATAATATAGTATATTATAGCTAAGTCATATTGCCAAATAGTAAAAAGAGAGCAACGAAACCTAATAGTAGTAAGGCTAAGAAATTCTAAGACAAACATTTCAAACTCAAAACGACTACTACTACTACTCATATGTGTATATACGTAATGGAATGAATCTAGTAGTTGGAGCTCCTATTGTCATCGTTTATTTGCTAGTATAGCGGTTGTTTTGGTATGGTCAGATGATTTGACGCCGAAGGCGAAGGATGAGTGTGACAATAATTAAGAGAGAAACAAACCGTAGTATAAGGCTGAATCCTAAAATAAACAACAATTCCTACTACTATTCATATGTGTATATACGTATTCTAATGAATCTAGTTGGAGCTCCTATTGTCATCGTTTATTTGCTAGTGTAGCGGTTGTTTTTTTGTATGGTCAGATGATTTGACACTGAAAGCGAATGATGAGTATGAGCAGAAAGCGCAGCTTTGGTTAAATGAAGAAAAAAAATAGAATCGAAGTCCTCTTGCAAAAAAAAGAGATAAATGAATGGGAGTAGACCTCAATTGGATACCTCTGCAGTCTTGAGTGGATTTGGGTTGACACCATCGGAAGATGATGTCGTACCATTGGCTTCAACTTCTCCTTCTGCTTCGTCTTCTTCTTCTGCAACGTAGGGAGTAGTCCATCCCATTCGTTTCCTAACAAAGTAGACAGAATTTTCAAGACCTCGAAAGAGTGCCACACCGGCAAATGCACAAGTTCCAGCCTTGCCACCCCATCCACCAGTATACCATCCCAGGGACAATGTCATGGCATGAATGAGTCCACCCAAAGCACCAGCAACACCAAACCAAAGAATGGTACTGACAGCATCCGGCGTACGACGGTGTTTTTTGCCTGGTCGGATGCCCTTTATTAATCGGGACGGGTAACTCATTCCAGTAAAGGCACCACCAAAGACCATCATGGCACCATTGTAATCCAAGAATCCACCCACACCCAACGACATGGCAGCCAAGACTCCAATAACGGCACTGGATCGGACAGGATCTTGCAAGTCATTGTCACGGTTGGGATTGAATTCGGCAATTTCACGCAAAAAAATGGTCAAGACACTACCAATGGCACCACACAACATGCCATACATGACCGGTGCAGCCTGAAGGGCACCCTTCCAGGCAGCAAATGACTTTGGTACAGGCGATTGGATCGGACCAGCGAAACCAAAGAGGTAGGCCGTAAGGTTCGTGGCCAAGAAGGCTTGGAAACTGAGTTTGCCACCCAGTCCTAACCACTTGTTTCGACGATGGATCAACATTTCAAACATGGTCGCCGTAATGACAGCAGCCGTTAGTGTACTGTACACGGAACCAAAGGATGTCATGCCCGCGAACGATCCACAAAAGGCAGCTTGACCTAACCCTGGTGACCATAACGACATGGCCAAGGTGGTAGCACTGCTTGCCAATACTGGATTTAAGGAATTGGCCGTAATTCCGTGCCATGTAAAGAGTGTTGCTAAGATACCACCCAACACTCGATACTTTGTATCTGGAAAGTCGGCTGCCATTCCCTTGGGATCACGGGATGGCCATATCATATGAAGAGATACGGGGAGAGACGACGTCGTTTTCGTTGTCGTCGTCGTCGTCGAAGAGAATGAGGAGTGGTCGACATATTTTCTTTTATGATTAGCAATCGTTCTGGATGGAATGCCAGTCGTTGAGAGAGATGGTGATGTCTTTGTCACAAATGCATTCGCTTCTTGATGATGGCAGAGTAAGACACTGGCCAAACTCAAGAGAGTTACCGATAGACGTTGCTTTCTGCAGGACCCGGTCATTTTTTTTTCTCTTTTTTTCCTTTTCTCTCCTTTCGTGTTGTGTCGGAAGCAGAATTTTTTCTTCTTTTGCGAAGGATGATGATGATTTTGTAGAAATGAGAATGTTGAGAAGAAAAAGCCCACCAACACACAGATCTCACAATTCAAATTGTGACTTGACTTCTCGCTCAGAAACAAATGTGCGTGACGTAACGATGACGTCGCACTTACTAACCTCACGTGAAACTTGCTCCACTGCAAAACACACCACGTCATCATGCTTTGGATCCACCACTCACAGACAGACGACCAACAACCAACAAGGACAATAAAAAACTAAAGAAGACCAACACAGTGTCTTGCATATGAAAAACGATAGGCATACTCTTTTTAAACCAGTCTTAAAAGTTCCAATACTTACAAAAATTGCTATAGCAGCTTTAAAACCAAATAAATGGCATTGTTTAGACATTTGAACAATACACACTACTGTATACAGAAAACTGACTATACTACTACTACTTCGAAAAACTCTCTGAAATGATGAAGAAATATCCCTCAAGAGAGACGAGATATAAAACATCTGGGTATCACCATTCTTTTTTTTTGGGAAGGGATCAACTAGTACTAGTTCTATGTGTTTTGTACCCGAGGGCACCAGACTGTTCTATTTAAAATGTAGTCAAAGGAATCATTGAGCTCTACAGAACACCCATTCTTTAAGTCTAAGGAGTCATTAGCGGTGACATCCATTCTGGACGTGTCAAGGTTTGGGCCAATCACATGTCTTTCCGACGGTTCGGGTGATGTCATTCCAGCCGCCGCGATCTTTGTTCCAACTTTTTTGTCCATCGCGGAGCATCATGGATCCATGTTCAATAAGCATCATGTTACGGGGGATACATCGCAATGCAGTAGTAGTAGTGTAGTGTGACGGATGATTGATTGGATCTTTTGTTCTCATCAGAAAGAGATTCCATCAACATCAGAAGAGGAAAAGAAAACAACGAGACATATAAAGAACAACAAACAACAAACACCAATATGATGATGTGCAACTCGACTCCAACAAGAAATGCCATTGCTGCTTTCTTCGTCGTCCTCTCTTTGTTTGTCTCATCGGCAAGTGGATTTTCATCCACCGCTCCATCATTGATGGTGAAACCGACGATCGGAAGAGCCATGATTCACTCCGCCTCTGTACCACAACCAAATCATGGTCGAATGAACCCAAAAAAGAACACAAAGCCGTCGACATCAACGTCGTCGTCATTGAGTATGGTTTCTTGGCGTGATCCCAAGGGTATGGCGGGTGATAATCCGGATACGGTATTACGATTGGCAGCTAGTGGTTTGGCAACCTTGGCGACGTGGCATGCCATTGCCAATAATGCCGTCGCACCCGTCCTGGCGAGTTGTGCCACCACGTTGGCCTTTTCGCTATGGTCGCCAGGATTGGGCCAAGCGGCCTTTTGTGGTTCCTTTGCTGGCATGTCCTCTGCCGGGTCCTTATCAACTACCATGACGGTCGGGGCCATTGCAGCCGGACTCTTTGAACTGATTGTTCATCGTGAAAATAAATGGTTGGGATTGGGTGGCCGTCTTGGATTCATTGCATTCTTGGCCGCCAATTTATCGGCTGCCATTCATCGACAAGCACATGGATGGTTGAATATTCCAAGATCGTTGGGTGCATGGAAGGCTGCGTTCAATGCCTCTCCATGGAAATATGCCATGTTGTGTGGTGCAATCGGTAGTGTCGCAACGATTGCCTTGCGTGAACTTGCTGAAAATGCCAAACATTTGGACAATGATATGAAAGATCCTATTCGTGCTGCAACAGCAGTCGGTATCGTATCAAGTTTATTAGTCGGTGTGAATGGATTGGAATTGGATAATTTTGGTTCCATACTCGTCTTTGGTGGTGCCTTTACGGGTATGAGTTTACCCTCCCGACTTGTAAAGGGTGTTGTTCCTGGTAAGGATATTACACGTGGCCTTCCAGGTGCATTGGAAATTATCTTGTGTTATGCTGTCGCTGGTGCCTTGGGTGGTTTGATCCATGCCATGACAATTCCATTGAAATGGTGGACGGGTGGTATTTGGGGAGGTAAGGCTGGTACATGTGCCTTTGTAGGAGTGTTAATCTTTCGTTTCTTTGAAAAAATTGTCTATTCGATCCGAAATGCTTTGGGAATGACCTCTGGATCGGAAGAATTGTTGGACACTATTGAAGACTAAGTGAATGAAATGATATCGATAGAGTGATATGAATTTGGTCGGTCGATCGGTCATTTGGTGTTGCATGTTTTAAAATTATAATTACACATTGTTATACATTAAGAACGATAATCTTTTCAACATCCGTAAAGAGGTAGTAGCACATTGACTAGCTCTACTATGATAAAGTTGTATGATTTCGTGACTCTTTCGAGGGTTTGCTTCTTATCGAGTTTTCGTCCTTTCATTTCTTTCTTCCAACAGCCTTTTTTTGAACACACCATATCTGTGGTATATTCCAAATAAAGCAATCCTACTATTTTGTTCGGAGCTATAGTGTGTGTACTACATTGTTCATCATTTACTCTCCGGGGGTACTACTACTAGTGGCTGGTGGTGGTAGTACTAGTAACTAGTAACTAGTACTATAGATGGAAAACATTTGATGGGGTGCACATGATTGGACCTTGACTTTTCCATTTCCACGAGCACCGGTACTACCAAATGCACCATGAGATACAATTGCAATCGTTGATTCATGCAATACCATAAAATCCATCATGGACGATGCCATTTGTTCTTGATGATATCTTTGTTTCATGGCATGTCCACTATGCATCAAGGCATTCCAAAAATTGTCATCATCTTCCAATACAAATTGCCAAGAAGAAGAATTGAAAGAAGAAGAAGAATGATGACGTTCTTGTAAGGATTGTTTCATATGTTCCGCAATGGTACGATTGTCACCAATAATCCACCATACCGAAATTTCGTTGAACTTTTTTGTTGTTTTGGTGGCCTTGAGGAGACATTGGGATAAGGCATTGACAATTTCAGGATGACTAATGCTGTAATCCATTCGTATACTTGCATCCGATAATATACTCCGTAAATGAATGGCACCATACTTGTATTCATTTTCTTTTTGTTGTTGTTGTGGTGGTTGATCTTGTTGCTGTGGTTGTTGTTGGTCTTTTTTCTTTTGCAATAATGTTGGTACTAACAGTCGATGGATTCGTTCTTGATGTAATGTTTTGGAAAGACTGGTGGGTGCATACATACTATTTTGTAGTACCGTTCGAAATTTGTTGAATTTGCATTGACCATGTGTCGCCTCATTGATCAGATTGGATAATGGTACATGACGGTACCAATCATTTCCCCAATTGGGTGATACCAATATCTTATTATTGTTTGACGTTCCAGCTTTCCATTCATTCAAATGATCCTCCAAAGTTTTATTGTTGTTGTTGTTGTTATTCCATTTCAATGGCAATACTTGAGAATTGTTGAGGATGTTGTTGTTGTTGTTATTGGGCCATTCATCACTTTTCTCGATAGGTAATGGTAAATTGGTTTGTAATGTATGGATAATATCGTGTTTTTGTTTCGTTGATAATATATTCCAATCCCAATTGAATGTATTGACATTTATAAATGATCTCCATGTCCAATAGATATCACGACAAGAATCGAAATCCAATGTACAGGGTCGTTGTAATATCATCGTTGCAAATAAACAACTTAATACCGTATGTTCCACAATACGACCAAATCCTTGACCATGATAACCAGCATAATTATGAAATGGAAGAATACGCATATTTGTACTTGTTGTCGTTTTCGTTCCTCTTCCTGATTGACAGCAATCAGTGTTGTTGTTGTTGCCATTATTGCGTAATACGCCTTCTTGACTCATTCTTTGACGAAAACAATCTTGACGTTGTAAAATTTCAAGCAGATAGGATTGACAATCAAAAGTAGTAGTAGAATCCTCCTCCCTTGTTGTTGGATTGATGGTCCTCGTGGAAGCATCAGCCGTTCCTGATGGTCGTGTTGTTGTTGTTGTGAAAAAATCATTTGAAACAACAGCAGTAGTAGCAGCAGCAGCCATTTCTTGCTGCTGCTGTACGGAATCAAAGGAAGATGAAGAAAGAAATAATGTTTGAAGTGTCATACCCAAGGCAACGGCAAAACCATATCGAAGGATCGATGGTAGTATCCTACTCCTTCGTCGTTGCTGTTGTTGTCTTTGAATAACCTTCATTTTACTCTGTCTTATGGAGAATTAGCAACAACAACAACAATACCATTTGTGTGTGTCATATATCATACTATAGTAGTATAGTAGAGTTTGCCAATATACACTTTGATGTACAAAAAGACCTTTTTCAAGATGATGGGTCTCTCTCTCATCGTCGTCGCATGTCTTTTCGTCCGCAATTCTCATCGTCGCGTCTCGTTGCGTAGGAAAAAAAAATACAGCGTTTCTATTGGTGCGTTGGGTATGTTTTTTCGGGGGGAGTTGCAGGTGTTTACAAAGGGGGAGTTTCTTAAAATGACAAAACTACTAAACTAGTACTGTCGTTTACAGCCCGCACACACTCTTTTTGTCTGTCCTTCATTCAGTCTCTCCCTTCAAGAGAATAAATAATACTCTGTACATATGTAGTGTGTATACCATCAAATTGCTATGGCGGAATAATGAGGTGCGTCTTGGAATCTCGTAACAATGTGCTTGCCGTCATGGTGGCTGGTGGAAAAAATGGCGACTACAGCTAGCTGGATAATAGCTCAAAATTATCTGAGTTCAACACAACAAGGAACTGTTGCCTGGCTGGTTTTTCAAAAAGTTCTATTGTTATTGTTGTTGCTGTTGCTGCTGCTGCTGCTAGTCCTAGTAGTATTGGTCTCATTCCACGATACATTCGTTGTACTCCAGCCGTAGCCAGGGAGAGAGAGTACGTGAAAATATTTAAAAATCCTGAATGATGAATGACGGGGTACACTCTGCTTTACGTATATTGCCCATATGCTCGAATTATTCTTTAGTATACCAAGTGTACAGTATTTATTATTTTATTTCTCAACAAATGCACATTTGGCATTCGTTCCTGAGCATCTTTGCCTGTGATGAATCTAAAGAGGCAGCACGCTCATTCTCTATATAGACATGATGCAATGCACATTTGGCATTCGTACCTGAGCATTTTTAGCTTTTTTAAGAAAGAAATCGTTCAATATGCACGTGCTATTTCCATTCCTTTTTTATAGGTAGGAATGCGAAAAGGGCATTTTGCAACTCCCCCTCAACTTTTCGTCCCTTTTTCTCCCTACTCTGTATTGGAGGCATCTGACGGGTTCGCCCAAAATAAATTTCTACTTATTTGCGTTTTCTCTTCAGGAAAACACCGTATATATCATTCCTTCCCGCACGAATTAATAATAGACCAATATTAGGTAACTTGCGAAACCTCTTACCATACACACAATTATGCCTTTTTATTCGTGTCGCGTTGGTTTCGAATCGGACACATATTTTGAAAGTGTATCTTGCCGGAGCGCGCACGATTCAAAAAACACATCGACGGGTAGTAGGATACTAGGGACTACTGTGCTGTTTTGTTTGCAGCAGCTTTTTTGTTTTTTGTGTGTGATTCGTGCGTTCGCTTTTTAATTCTCTTATTATCTTTCTACTCTCTGTCTCCTCTCTCATCATAATCGCTGTTATTCCAAAAACAACAACAACAACAAAACAAAAATGGAAGATCCAGATCAAGACAAGGCTCAGGTCTCGGTCACGGATGAAGAAGCTACGCCTCCTCCCTCTGCCGACCACCAAGTTGATGATGGGTCGGATGAGAAGAAGGGCACCACATCACAGCAGAGTGAAGCCGCCTCCAGGAAGAAGAAGGTTTACGGTTTGATTGCTCTCGTCCTAGCAGTCATTGTCATTGCTGCAATCACTGCAGGAGTGCTGGTATCGAAAAACAACGACGACGACGAACATACGACGTCTGAATTCTCATCCGACAAGACAACCAACACTACAGCAGCGCCAAGTGTTGCTTCGACGACGTCCTCTTCCTCCTCCTCGATTCCAACAATTGCTCCTTCCTCAAGTCCAACTACAGAAGAACTATCGTCGGATATCGAATCGTTGGCAAGCATTGTCCTACCCGGTGTGAATATCTCGGAGGATCTCAATCGAACTACTCCACAGTATCATGCCCTTGAATGGCTTGTGAAGGACGATCCTCGCAATTTGACAACAGTAGTAGTCGATGATAATTCGACAGACGAAGAGTTACTCGAACGATTCTCTTTGACGACGTTTTATTATGCAACTGGGGGAGAGAATTGGTGCCTGTCTTCAGAATGGTTGAATGCGTCGTCTCATTGTGACTGGGAAGGTATCACTTGCGATGAGAATGGCCGTGTCGTGCATGTTTTCTTTGGATCGAAGGATGTGTTGGTTGGGACACTGCCACCCGAGATTGGAAATCTTCGAAAAGTAAGAGGTCTAGACTTTGATCTCAATTCCCTTGAGGGTAGTATTCCAACCGAAATCGGCCTCCTGACATCTCTAACCGAGTTGAGGCTGTGGCAGAATGATATGGGGGGGACACTGCCTACCGAGCTTGGAAACCTCATCGATATGTTGGTCATGGACATCAGTTTTAATGAGTTGGAGGGGACTATTCCAAGTGAGATTGGAAATATGCAGCAGCTCACCTCCCTAGGTCTTGAACACAACTCGCGTTTGTCTGGTACTGTGCCTGAGGAAGTCGGTGAACTGGAGTCCATCCGAAGTGCCTACTTTAGTAGGACTTCCTTGACCGGAGGGCTGGATGATCTTGCATTTTGCGAAAATCGCAACATGGAGAATTTCTATCTTACTGCCGATTGCAGAGAAGGAGCCGATCCCAAGGTTGACTGTGAGTGTTGCACCTCTTGCTGCAACAATGACGAATGCGAAGCCCCAAACTCTATACCCAATCCTCCAGCAGCAGACCCGACACCTAATCCAACGTCAAAACCTACACGCGATTCGACACCAAAACCTACGCCGAACCCAACGCCTGACCCGACACCCAATCCAACTCCAAAACCTACTCCCAATCCAACGCCTGACCCGACACCCAATCCAACAGCTACAGAGCTATCCGATATCGAAAAGTTGGCAAGCGTTGTCCTACCTGATGTGGACTTTGATGATCTTGATGAATATAGTCCACAGTATCGTGCTCTAAAATGGCTGGTGAACGACGATCCTCGCGATTTGCCCATTGAAGAAGATTCGAGAGAGTTGCTCGAACGATTTTCTTTGGTCACTTTTTATTATTCGACTGATGGAGAGAATTGGTACTTGTCTTCTGAGTGGTTGAATGAGTCGTCTCATTGCGATTGGGAAGGGATTACTTGCGATAGGAATGACCGTGTCGTGGAAGTATTTTTTGGCTCGAAGGAAGTGCTGGTTGGGACACTGCCACCCGAGATTGGAAACCTTCGAAAAGTGAAAAACCTAGACTTTGATCTCAACAACCTTGAGGGTAGTATTCCAACCGAAATCGGCCGCCTGACATTGGTTACAGCGTTGAGGCTGTGGCAGAATGACATAGAGGGGACACTGCCTACCCAGCTGGGGAAACTCAAAGACATGTTGGTCTTGGACATCAGTTTTAATGAGTTGGAGGGAACCATTCCGAGTGAAATTGGAAATATGCAGCAACTCACCTCCCTCAGTCTTAATCACAACTCGCGATTGTCTGGTACTGTACCTGAGGAAGTCGGTGAACTGGAATCGATCAGAGCGGCTTTCTTTGGTGGGACTTCCCTGACGGGAGGACTGGATGATCTTGTCTTTTGCGAAAATCGCGATATGGAAAATTTTCAACTTACTGCCGATTGCGAGGAAGAAGCGAATCCCAAGGTTGACTGCGAGTGTTGCACCTCTTGCTGCATCAACGGTGACGATTGCGAAGCACCAAAACCTACAAGCAACCCGACACCTTATCCTACACCCAATCCAACAGCGGCAGATGCATCGGATATCGAGTTGTTGGCAAGCGTTGTCCTACCTGGTGTGGATTTCGATGATCTTGACGAGTCTTCTCCACGGTACCGTGCCTTAGAATGGCTTGCGTACGACGATTATTCTCGCAATTTGCACGTTGAAGGCGATACGATTGAGTTGCTTGAACGGTTTTCTTTGGTCACTCTGTATTATTCAACTGATGGGGAGCATTGGTATTTTACTAGTCGTTGGCTAAGTACCATTGCACATTGTGACTGGTATGGGATCAGATGTGATGGTAGTGGCCGTGTCTTGGAAGTTGATTTCAACCCGGAGATGGTCGTGGTTGGGACACTGCCTCCCGAGATTGGAAACCTTCAAAAATTGAGAGGCCTCTTCTGGTCTCTCAATTCTCTTGAGGGTACTATTCCAACCGAAATCGGCCTCCTGACTTCTGCTACCGAGCTGAGGATGTGGCAGAATAAATTCGAGGGGACGCTGCCTACCGAGCTTGGAAACCTCAGTAATATGAAACGCCTGGACTTCCGCTCAAATCAGTTGGAAGGGATCATTCCAAGTGAGATTGGAATGTTGCAGCAACTCACTTATCTAGGTCTTGAAAACAACTCGCGTTTATCTGGGACTGTGCCTGAGGAAGTCGGTGAACTTGAGTCCATCAGAACGGCCTACTTTAGTGGGACGTCCTTGACGGGAGGACTCGATGATCTTGCATTTTGCGAAAATCGCAATATGGACGATTTCATTCTTACTGCCGATTGCAGAGAAGGAGCCGATCCCAAGGTTGACTGCGAGTGTTGCACCTCTTGCTGCAACGATGACGATTGCAAAGCACCAAAACCTACAGGCAACCCAACCCCAAAACCTACACCCAATCCAACAGCTGCAGAGCTATCCGATATCGAAAGGTTGGCAAGAGTTGTCCTACCTGATGTGGACTTTGATGATCTCGATGAATATAGTCCACAGTATCGTGCTCTAAAATGGCTGGTGAACGACGATCCTCGCGATTTGCCCATTGAAGAAGATTCGAGAGAGTTGCTCGAACGGTTTTCTTTGGTCACTTTTTATTATTCGACTGATGGAGAGAATTGGTATTTGTCTTCTGAGTGGTTGAATGAGTCGTCTCATTGCGATTGGGAAGGGATTACTTGCGATAGGAATGACCGTGTCGTGGAAATATCTTTTGGCTCGAAGGAAGTGCTGGTTGGGACTCTGCCACCGGAGATTGGAAACCTTCGAAAAGTGAAAAACCTAGACTTTGATCTCAACAACCTTGAGGGTAGTATTCCAACCGAAATCGGCCGCCTGACATTGGTTACAGCGTTGAGGCTGTGGAAGAATGACATAGAGGGGACACTGCCTACCCAGCTGGGAAGACTCA
>JAAMXS010001990.1:0-28523 GCA_019693525.1 Cylindrotheca fusiformis | reverse complement strand
AACAAGGACTTTATATTCTGAATGAAAATTACGGTCTCGCTTTCTGGTTGAGATACGGAAATGACGAAGCACGGCCCGACCTGACAAGGTGAACGGAGAGTCGTCAGCCTTCTCCTGGATCATTTAGTGGTTGACAAGCCAGCCCAACAGACTTCCTCTGGCAACATACTTTGCTTCCTGATCGAAGCGAAAACTGATGGACAAAAATCTGAGCAAAAGAGGTGTTTGTATCATGGATTGCTATTCTTATTCACATGAGAGCGCTGTTATCGTTTGTGAGTCACTTTCGGGTTTCTCTTCTTGCCGTGGCGAAAGACATCAGTTGTTTGTGGCGTTATCTTCTATGGCAACGGCATTATCCCTCTCAACCCACAACCTGCAAAGAATACTCCCGTCCAATCAGTAATTTGCAATGAAAAGTGCTGCTATCAGAAAGGTCACAACCAAAGGAGTGTGAAAGTCAGACGCCTTGTGTATCCGAGGAGAAAAGAGTCTGCAGTGGATGGAGTAGATTTCATTGAAGCAAGCAGAAACGGTGCAATACGAGTATTAACTCGATGTTCAACTACCTGGGTTGGCTATAATATTACATTATTGAATTTGGTTGCCTGACAGGAGTTCCACAATTTGACGGGTGTTCTGGAAACGGCAAACTCCACACGAAGGCTTATCCGAGTGTGGATGATGGGCCCATGTCGGCGGTTTGACGCTTACGACAGCATCATGGCAGTGGCGGCCGACGCAAAAAGGCTCAAGATGGCCATGTTGCTTGCGGCGCCAGAGTTCTGATCAAAGGCGTCGTTGCTGGCAATGTCAAAGTTAACATCGAACTCTCCAGCAGCCGCTGCGTCCTCGGCCTGAAGAGAACGTTCGGCGCCACGCAACTTTCGCTGGGTGAAGTCTCCGTCACTACCAATGGTTCCGAACTGCATGGTGGCAGATCCCAATCCTGTGACAGTGCCTGGACGGGCGTAAAAGGTGGCAAACAAGATGGTCTCGATTTTGCAGGCAATCTCACCGAGGCAGTTGTCAATGTTGGTCAAACCAAACATGGCTCCACGAGTTCCGGCTGCGGGATTGTCGATATCAATCGCCAATTGACGAGTGTTAGACTCGGTCACACCATCTTCTTCCAACAAGACGTATTCAAATCGCTCGACTTGTCTCATGAAGACGCTGTCTCCTTGCGCAATGTCATCGGGCTCCACACAAACCGTGATGACGTCTCCTTGGTTGAATGTTCCAGGGTTGGTGTTTTCAATACCGGCTCCATTGGCATCCTTACCAGTACATTGGAAGGCAACAAGGCCGTACTCAATGTTGGCAGTACGCTGGAGCTTGTCCTTGGGTGCGACAGAAATCCCGGTGACGTTGAAGTCACCTCTCAAGTCAACGGTCAACTCGACGAGTGTTTCCAAAAAGTTTACTTCGTAGCCACCAGGTCCAGTGTAGAGTCCATAGCGAACGCAGAATGCAATGAGGTTGGATCCATCTCCGTTGTCCGTGAAAATGCTGGCGTCGGCAGAAACAATGTCCGTGTCAAGGCCAATGTTGACAGTCTCTTCTTGCTTTCGTTCGTAGATGGTCTCTCCAGAGAGTGTAAAGTCGTTTTCGGAAATGGAAAGGGCAGATCCAGTGTAGCCATTTTGGTTGGCAGCCTCGGCCTGGAAGCAGTTGGTGTCGGCATCGGGATTGTTCAGGTCCTGGTACAAGTAGAGACCTGCCTTGGTCTGTGCTGTGTTGACGATCCCCTCACTGAACTGAAAGGTCATGGCAAAGTTCTTGTTGGCATATTCGAAGGATGGTTCCTCGAGATTCCAAATCTCTTCAAGCTATAGGTGAATAGTGAAATGCAAAATGTAGACTGTTAGAAGAACCTGTAATGATGGTTTGTAGCAAGTGCGGTGTCGTTAGTTTCAACTTACTGTTTGGGCAGAGGTGACAGCAAGGAAGGCTGTGGCAATGATGGGTTGGAACTTCATGTTTGCTTGGAGTGGTTTCGTTTATTGCGATCACAGATCTGGAGTGAAGTTTTTGTGAGAAGAGATGAGGGTGGCTTGAAAATGTGAATTCATGATTTCTAGGGTTCTAGTCATTGAGGAATACAATTGAAAACTCCGCCGATGGAAAACCTAAGCTAAGCCCCTGGGGTTGTGGGTTTGTGACCTTGTAATAATCCCTTCGGCGAAAGCATTCCTCCGGCTAAACATGACTTTGGACTCGGCTGACTGGTTTTCTTCAAAGGTGGGGGGACGGACAAACAGACACACAGACAAGAAGCACACAAACTGGACTCATTGGAACGTGTCCTTTCTCATTTCGGAAGCTGTTATTGTCCCTGAGCACGCGTGCCGGCACCTCAAAGTTATGAACCATATCCAACGGGATTGGCGATCCGACATGGCACATGATAGGAGTATTCGCCCACATGCAACATCATGCATATACGGCAACAAGAGTGGGTGATTCAGCATAAAACAATGACCACCCACAGTGATGAGGCACCATCCGGAGCAGCAATGGAAAAGGACGTGCCATCAAAAGAAAGAAGTGAATACCTGTATGTAGGGATAGGAGCTTGCCTTTGCAAGTTCCTCTTTCCGTCGCTGGTCACGTTTTTTGCCACTCAAACCCCATTGAAGTCCTGCATCAGAATCTGGCTGCCACTCTTCCTTTGGACTCTGCCAGCTGTCCGTTCTGCCAAATCCAATCACACGAAATGGCTACGATATTGGAGTATGCATGCGAGCCTGGAGTTTCTCGCTCGATCCTTTCATTCTTTCTTTTCGAATTCGACCTTTCTGAACGAAGTCGACCTTTTCGGTTCTTGTGTTCTTTTGTATCAGACGATATCGGAAACGGAATTTCCAAGCGGTGATTCTTCTTTATCCCTATGGAGTCTGTGGGAAGATCACGTGCTTCCCAGCATCCTATATTGCGAAGCCACTGTTTCATTCCTGTCATCTGAAGCAATTGAAGTTTCGTCCTCTCCCATCCCTCCAGATGTTGATTCGAAACAAGGGGATTCCATCAGTTGGGTGCAACGTTTGCGCGCACTGGGACACCGTGGTAGTCAAATGCTCGTGTTGTTTGGCATTGTGTCGCAGGAACGACTGGAATGGATGAACGCCAAATTTCGCAATGGCAATCCAGCCATTATTGCACCAGTCGCTACCTTGGTCATTCCTGGTACTTCAACTCTGGGACTGTTGTATCTTCAATGGATATTGCCGGCGTCTCGATCATTGCGATGTAAAGATGAATTGTATTGGATGAAATATTGGATTGTGCAAGGGGTACTGCTCCATGGCGTGTTGGACTACATTACCTATCAACTACCCTATTTGCTTCAAGTAGCCCTCATGTGGAAATCTTGGATGCTACTGCTGTGGATTGGTATACATCATGAGCAATGGGTGGTGGATACGGCGTACGCCTTTTTTGAGTCGGAACTGGAGGGTTTTGGGCTATTGGAAGCTTCCAAGATAAACGAGCAAGCAAACATGAATCCTTTGGAAACTCAGACGGTACAATTTCTGAAGGAGGTTTTGAAAAAGTTGCCCAGTGCACGCATTTTGGACAATGCTATGCCTCCACAACTGGAAAATGCTTCATCGTCCAGTATCTCGGATGTATCATTCGACGACAGCTCCTTTCGTTCTAGCGAGATGAAAAAAGTTCCTGCTCCTTCTGTACAATCTAGAAGCTCCAGAAAGTTGTTTCGGCGAAGAAAGCAGGTCATTTCCGAATTGAAGAAAAAATCCACACAATAAAGCTGGACAGCGTTTCTGCAACTAGCAAGTCGGTTGACCATCACCTACACGAACTGAAAGCTCAACACACACACATGACCAATGACTATATAGGATTGATGTCTTTTATCTGCATGCCTTCTTCATTTTGGTACCAAGTAGCTTTTGCGCAATAGCTCCTCTATATTATTATGCTTGTTACTCATTCAATGCTCTCTGTTCTTTCGCCATCTCGTAAATGTCTCGTTGAATCGGTACTGAGAAGCGTTATAGATTTCGTATTTAGACTATTCGTCAAAACCTGGCCGTTGAGACTTGCCTAAATAAGAAGTAACCCTTCGCAGCTATGTAGCGAATCGTATTGAAATTTGTTACGTCTGCGACAACAACTCCTTCTCCATGGTGATCGTTTCAACGAAATGGGAGCGCGATGCGCACGCCGGACCTGTCTAACGGACGATAGGCCATCACAAAATACAATACGATCGAATTTCCAGGTTTTTGGCAACCACAACTTTGCACATTTGCATTCTGTAACGCTCATATATTCCAATTTACACCATCTATATCTACCATGACGCGAGAAAACACTGAGACTGGGGAATTCTGGGAAGCCGAGAAGGAAATCCAGCAACATGGTTCAGAGGAAACCCTCCGTGCAACAACAGCACCGATCGACGAGCATCAGGCTGCTTGCAGCCCTGCGAACATTCTCCCAACAGCGGGTTCCTTCGACGAGGTCCTTGATGATATAATGCTCAAAACGTGCGAAGCATTAGAGACTTTAGACGGCGGAATCACTCTTTTGCATGATATGACTTCTGACCAATGTGGGGGCCGCAAGAAGAGGAGGGACAAGAAGAGACACGGTCGTCTCAAGGTAGGCGTCGAGGAAGCAGTTGCCATTCGAGAAGCCGAGAAGAAAAAGTCCAAAAGAAAAGAAAAACAGAAGATGGTTGCTAGGAAGAAAGCTGTAGCCTCCGGACAAGATCCTCCTACTGGATACGGAAACGATTTCTTGTTTGGTGAACAGAAGGAAGATGAAGGCGATGGCCTCGACGCTTTGGAAGCCGAGATTGGACATTACATTGACATGCTCAACAAAGAGAAAAAGGAAGCAAAGGACCAGGGAGAGAACGAAGGTCTGTTTGGTTTTATGACCGGTTTCGGCGAGAAGCAGCAGAATAAGGAGTCGATTGAATCCGAAGAACAACTTATTTGGAGAGCGTTGGAAGAAAGTAAGATCCGCAGGCGAAGGTTTACTAACAAGAAAGCTCCATCTCCCGAGAGCATGATTGGCAGAGTGCAAAACTTTGAAGTTGAGACGGAAGAAGAACGTGAAGCTCGCATCACTCGAATGATGGATGCTTTGGATCGAAGAATGGCAGCTCAAGCGCAAGCCAGACAAAAGGGACCAACTTGTAAGGCTATCGAAAACGATGGCGATGATCAAGATGATGGACTATTTTTTGGTTTGTTGGACGACTTTAAAGTCCTTGGAGACTTGGGAGGCGACGTTCTACAAAACGACTGCGGTGTTAACTTGAGTTTGCTAATGGGCGACCCGAACAGAGCTGTGGAAGCGGCCCAAGATGACTTCTACCGAGAGGTTGAGAACTCCAAGGACCCTTTTGCTTCAAAGAAGAAACACTGGGGATCAAAGACCGCCACAGCTATGACAGCTCTCGTGAACGAGCAGCTCCCACAGGATATTCTTGAAGACACTAGAGATGCTTTGATGGATATTCCCAACGTTTGCGTCGGAGCAAGTGCGTTTCAAGACGGAGTCTCAGTTGCTACTCGTGGAGCAACAACGCAGGCTGGTACTAATGCTATTGAGTCGACGGATGTTGCTTTCACAACGGCTGGAGATGCTCTTGAGGATGGTTCTGTGGACAACTTTGACGTTGACTATGGCGGTAGCCGAGATCCACCAGCTCTCAGCTGGTTCTCGTTCCTCAGCCCCGTAGCAGAATCAGCACCCGCCGAACCCGAGCCTATGGTCGTTCCCAATCATATGGGAATCGGTGAGGAGGCACGAGAAGATGACGAGCTCGAGCAGCAGGAGCAAAAGATGGCAGAACAGATAAAGCTGGTATCTTTTGGAAATGCTAACACCAACACCAAGACTCAAAAGAAAGGACTGAAAATTAACGCCTTCTTGGAAGATGATAGCGAAGAATATGGTCCTTCGAACAAACAGGTTGAAAACGCAGACACATTTGACGATTTCATGGGAGGTACCATCCCTAGCTGTTGGAGACTGGATCAACGACAGCGACAGAACCTTTTCACTGCCGAGTAAACTAGACGTGGAACCCAATCTTGGCTGTGATTCTAGCGACATTGTTTGTCGGGGTTAAATGAAAGGGCTCTGCAGCTTATTAGGTCACTTCTTTTTGAAACAGAATCAAACATGAGTTATTTTAAATTTAAAAAACTTGCTTCATATTCCAGTAATAGTCGAACAATTATTCAGTATTTGTTTCAATGTGTCATTATGATTAACCCCATGGGCTGCTTTCAGCAGACTTGACCAAGGATGCAAAACTCGTAGTCTCAGGGCAGAAATATGTTTCCCACCCATCAGGTGTGTCGAGTATAGTAGCATCATCGACGCCGCATCGTTTAACAAGATCTAAAAGGGTCTGTTGCTTCGAAACATCATCCAGATTGATAGCTTCGCGGATCCAATTGCTGTATATCTCAACCTCTTTTGTAAGGATACAACATAACCATTTCAATGATGATCCCGACGATATGGAATCGGGACGTTTGTGACCTTCACTTCCATGAGTATGGTTCAAACGTGGATGATTTTCTAAGATAGACTTGTCCCCGCCCAACCACAGCAGTTCTTGGACTCGATCAATGTCCGTCCACAAATGTTCAGTTCGAACCACCAAGGACTTCAAGTTTGGTTTCTTGGCCATAGTTTTCCTCCAATAGAATTCATAATTAAAGTACATGTGACCAGATATCTTGTTCGCTTTACCAAGTAAGGTTCTTTTGCCCAACAGAGAGCAATTGGTATCTAATGTTGGGTCAAGCGCTTGACCTAGTTCTTGCAGTGAATCAAAACAACCGAAAAACCTCCAATTCCAACCGATATCTGGTTTTCCTAACATGGCACGTTTGATATTGCAGGCTACAGAATCTCGATCCACTTTTGGATTGCAGTTGCCAGGATGAATATATCGATACCATGAGACGACCCTTTCGATGGGATTTCGAACGCTGACAAGGAGTGCAGTTGCTTTGTCTAAGGCATCCTTAGGAACCGTTAAATCGCAATGAATCGTACCCGTCGTCTGTTGACTGAGTGGAGTACTGTTAAGAGCATAATTGCTCTGAAATCGACGGATACACTTCTTGTAGTGACCTGGGTTCTTTCTCATTTTGCAGGCGACTAGCAATAGATTCCGAACTGTTTCACCCCCTGTCTTTCCAATGTGAACAAACATGATGTTTTGTCGATCCAGCTGCATATCTTGTTCTTGCCGAATTCGTTGGATAGTATTAGTGCTGTTGCTGCTAAAAACGAAGGCAGCAGGAGATGGGACAGTGATAGTGCAAGCAGTATCATTGCTCGAAGCCACCTTAAAATGCTCAACAGCCACAAGGGCGTTGAGCAAGGTTAAGGCGAGTATTGAGAGACCAATGCATAGCCGGAAATACGGAGTGCCATGGCGGGGCATGTTCTACTAGTGGCACTACGTGTGTAAAATCGCGGAGAATAAAACTGCAACCATCAACAGCCACTTGGTGACGGACTTGGATGATGAGTCATTGTGTCATTGCATGATGCATGATAATCGGGCGATGCAGTTTTCTGGCTCAGACCGTTCGAGTGAGTCGCCGTCTGGCCGCCCACACACCAAATCTGCTTTCCCCCTTGAGCAGTAATACTGAAGTCTGCCTGGGTGCAAGATGCTTGCAATGGAGTCAAGATGTATCTGCGAGAACACTTGTCTGATGGATGAAATTTCTGATTTTCTGAGAATCCAGCAAACAAAATCTGTCGCTAATACGTTTAATGCAGCAATGATTCTAGATGATGACAACAACTATGAACTACAACATGTCCAATGCTACCAATTTCAAACTTACTGCTGTACGAATATCCTTGATCAAATGCCGTTTCCTAGTCTCATCAAGATCCTTGTGATATTCAACCAAGAAGGCAAAGAAACAACGACGATCTTCGATGACGTCACGTACTCTAGTTCTGTTTTAGGGGCCTTTCAACATTCGCGGACATTTCAAACTCGTATATACAAGTTTTCTCTACACTTCTATGACGGGATAGGAAGAGAAGTTTTGGAACCCTGAAAGTGCTACAAGCAGCATTCCATGGGGGGCATATGTTTCCATTCAGTATTGCACTAATAGCGGTCGGCGAACCGTTGTTAATCGAAAATCTTGACGACACGGATGATTCTGTCATTTATTGGGACATTATGACTATTACTTGTGACTTTTGCCATATGTTTTTGAATACAACAGACTGGAGCCTGACAGCACTTAAGGCACCAACAGACATTCTGATCCTGGAATCGATCACTTTTGATCCTGAAATTGTTCCCTTGTTATGTGTTTGATACTCCATCATGAAACGAGACAAATTTCTCATTTTCATCCCTATCACAAATAATTTTCGCAACACAGAATACAACAAGATGACAGCCCAAGATTCTCGAAGTGTCAAGCCAAAAATGGAATTCCTAGGCCTTGATGTAATCTGCCTTGCCGATGAGTCGGTAACTAAGGACGGATCGGATATCAGTGTCGGCTCCTATGACGTCGAATCGTTCTCGTGCAGCACCAGAACCTGTGAAGAAGGAGACTACGAAGTCTCTTCCGTTGAACTTCCCGATTCGATCATGTTGGCTCGAACTCGAGGACTGCCGATTGCTCATCGTCTTCGCTATGCGAGGGAAGAATCTACACGTAGCAACAGCAGCGAGGATTCCCAGAGGGTCCAAAGGCGCAATGTAGATGAAAGCAACATTTCACGAACTGTACAGCAGAAAACCGAAACATTCTGGGTGGCTCTCAAAGACATGAGCATGAAAGCAACACCTGCTCCGGATGTACGGTGCATGAGACGTCAAAGCATTGGAAATACAGCAGCGTAGTCGGGGCCTTGGTATTTCAAAGGGTTGGAAAGTACATTTGAGATCGGGGCCATCGTCATTTCACACTTGTCACAACAATACCGGTGCAATAGATGCATGCACATTGTATACTAATACTACTGAGAACGAAAGAACAGTAGAACCACGAGATCCCCCTGGGATTGTTTTAAGGAGCGTATGGGCTTTTGACCGGTCAGTGTGGCACGTTCCTTCTGTCCACTAGTATGAGAACAGATCTGTTTCAAATGCAGTTGTCTATTTCACTATTAGTGATCTATTAATTTTCTTCTTCTGTTTGAGTTTTGTTCCTCGTAGCGAGAACATGGGGTGAAATACATTTTTTCATTCACAAGGCAATACTGCCATCCATTGCTTCTACAGGTTTACGTGAGGTGGTTAGTTTGCGAACCGAGACGCCTTTCATGAACTTTTTCATTCCCTTGCTAGGCTTTCCACTCTCATTCTTACTGCTGACAGATTGAGCACCACTGCTTTCTGAACAGCCTGATGTCCGTTTCTTCTTCTTGGGTTCGAGCGACAGTCCAGTGAAGTCACTGTTAAAATTTGTGAGGTCGTATGCAGAAGAAGGTTGACAATCCTTTTGAGAAGGTCGTCTAGGTGCCTTTTTCTTTTTCTTGATGGGGGATGATGATGGCAAGTAAACGAGATGTTCGTCATCCGTTTCCTTTGTTTTCCCACTGGCCTCCAATCGAACTTGGTAGACGGGTTGATTATCTGAGTTGAATTCCACTTTCAAGATAGTTGCCTCGCCGACAGCTCCACTGAAACTCTTGTAAAGGACGCGATCGCCCACAGTGAATTTGCTAATCCTCTTTGAAGAAGAAACCCCGCAGGAACCTCGTTCCTTTTTAGCCTTGGGTGAAAAGTTCTTTTCACTGTTGGACCGACGCAACGATTCTTCCCCCTGATGCTGTTGCTTGAGTGATACAATCTTGTCACTTGATGATCTCTTGTACGCAGGTCTGGAAAAAGAGTGCTGGCGTGCCGGTTCCTTCTTGCCACCCTTTCGACGCTCTCTTGTTGGTTTGACTATGGGACTGTCGATGGGTGATGGCTTATTTGGATCCGACGATGTCAAACGTTGTTGACGAGGAGATAGCGAAGTTCTCTTTCGTGCTGTCGATGAACTGGGAGAAGTCGTCTTCGTTTTCATTCGTTCCGATCTTGCCTTTGTCAAAGCCCTCACTAGCTCTGACTTTTCCAACACACCTTCTGTGGAAACACCATAGCTCTGGAGTTCCTTTCGAATCTCTTTCGTCGTCATAGGGGAAGCAGAAGCGAATGGTGGTGGTGGGGGAGGTTGAGAAGATGGACTACTACTACTACAGGCAGTAGTTGGCGAGGAAGACGTTACGCGGACAAACATTTCAGGAGATTTGATTCGATACTTGGTGGCTCCTGGTACCTTGTGATTAACAGTGGAAGCGGAAGGAATGACAACTTCTGGCGGAGGCACAATGGGTTGCCTCTTGGTTGGTTCACTATCTTCCGGGGTGGCAGCAGCAAGCATGCTCTTGGATTTCTTCTTCTTCGAAGCACGTTTCCTTGGAGTAGTCGTTGGTTTCATGGCCACAGGTGGCTTTTGGGCCAGTTTGACGTCAATTTGGGCTTGAAACGCTCGAAGACTGGAAAGAAGATCATGCCGAGGTGTTTCATAGTAATCAACGAGTTTTCGAAACGTATCGACCGATTCCTCCTCGTCGGCGATGTCCACATTCTCCAACAATGTTAGTGATTCAAATTGTTCGAGACTCGTTCGCAACTCTTGACTCGACAGCCGCAGGGAAGGAACAGCTTTGGCTGTAGGAGACTGGCGCAAACTAGCCAGACTATCGCCACTGCTTTCGGCGGTGCTCGAATTGTCTTCATTGGAAATATCCAAGAATTGATTGCCATTCTTCCTAATAGAAGACGATGTTCTTGGCCTTTCTTTTGCCACTGGCGACGGAATAGAATGCTTGGCTGTCATGGTTCCAGTGTGAGAGAAGGATACAACACAACATGAACAACAAACGAAAGAGAAAGAAGACGCTGATGCATTGTTTCTCACATGCGAAATCTAGTTGCGCGGCCATATGTCGAAGAGAGAATCCGTTTATCTGCGGCTTCACTACCGTCCGAAATACTTAAAAGCCCACGTTGCCGCTTGTATGCGATAAGTAAATTTGAATTTGGATATGCCGCGAGACGTCTCCCTGCTTCGTTGTTAAGATATGGGACACATGTTAAACACTTTCACGAGTATCTCATAAGTTGATTCTTTTAGTCACGATCTTCACAACAACTATTTTCTACTGCCTGCGCAAGATACTTATTGCTAGGTTTGGTACTTTGTGTTTTTCGTTGGTTGAACGTTCCGAACCATCGATGAACCAATGACCAAGCTGTTTTACTACACATCGAGGGACCATTAAAGAACACATCTACCCGACAACAACGTTAGATGCCATTCTTGTTATCTTTTTCACAAGCATATCATGCCATCGTTGCATCACCCTGCGCAAGGCTAGGCCACCAGATTAATAATATATACTGGCAGTTCACAAAACTCATGACCAGGCATACTTGTTTCTTTGCTTAGATTTCTTCTTCCAGTTCAAGATCGAAACCAAACCAAACAATCCTTGGGGTCTTACGTACGGTTGGATGGACAACTCATTTGAGAGAACCACCCGCCAACCCCCAAAAAAGCAGAACTGTCTTGTATGAGGAACTATATCAGAACTCGTTGCCAATTAGTTTTCCGCCTTTCTTAAATGTTTTGCGGCTTTTTCTGGTTGCACGTGTTGCGTTTAAATGGTATGTTGTCGATAAGACTCGTCTGGGACACAGATGGAAGGGACATGCATTTATCAAGAGGAGAAAAAGACTTGTGTTCGGTTTCGAAGAGTCATAGAACATAACAGTAGACTATCTTTTCTGTCTCAATCGTGGTTATTGAACGTCAAGGGACTTAAATCTTTTATACGATTACGGCGGTGTCAATGTATGTGAGTTTGCCAAGGTCTTTCTCAGCTATGGATTCTGCTTTTCCGCGTGTTTCAGCCAACGTAACTATTATTGTGCCGATGAGAGAGAGAAGAAACCAACCCATTCTCCTCATATCTTGCTCCTCTCACCCTCAAGTGCAAAATTATTCCTACGACGAGTGAAAGATGGCGGTAACTCCATCGGATGAAACGACGAGTCGATCGACCTTGCCAAGACAAGTAAAATCTATCGGCAATAGAGATGGCAGGGAGGTTGGCAGACGAAGGCCGCTCCCGAAACGCCAGAGCATCAGCGGCAGCAGTGATGCCATCAATTCCCTCACAGCGTCTTTGGTGGAATTGAAAAGTACATTGCGTAAAAAATCCAAGCAAGGTGAGGCCTTGGCCGTCCAAGATTCCACAGGTGAAACGATATACGAATGGGATCAATCGAGTGAGCATGTCTTGGCCTACGTCTTTTGGCCGTTCCCCTCAATGGAATACGACAATCCAGAGACAAAGCTTAAGTGTATCATTACAAGTGATACAGTCCTGATCAAGGTCAGAGATAGCCAGCAGTCAAAGAGCCACCGCTTTACGACTGGTGGATTGGTGCATGTATCACATTCAAAATGGTCGGTTGTCTGCAAGGGATCGTCGTCGAAGGGCAAGAAACAGTTTGCCATTGAAGTCGCCTTGTGCAAACGGACAATTGGGGAAACGTGGTCAACAGCCCTTATGGCCAAACATATTGGGACGAACCATATGAGTACCGAAGAAATAAGAGAAGAACTTCAAAGCTATGGGGTGGACGTCAGCGTATTAAGAAGCAAGGCGGAACTGTTGAGAGCACTGAGGATGGCACGATCGGAAGGATCAACTTCATTCTCTGCCATGACACCCAATTCACTGAGTTCTCGTCACGGACTCACTGCGGACCATCAACGAAGATCAAGATCCAATTTGAGCATGAGTCCACCCCGGAGTGAAAAATCAATTGACCAAAAGCGCGACAGACCGACTCGAGCAAGTTCTCTAGACAGCAATCTAACAGTGGATGCGGAACCTAAAAAAGGTGTTCCGCAGAGCAGGTTTATGGAAAATCAAGTGGTGTACTACACAAGCAACGACGTTCAAAAAGAAAAGGCTAGAATTCTCAAGATTCATCTGGACGACGACCTTGTCCCTTTTTATGATATTCGTTTGGAAAACAGTGGCAAAGAAAAACAAACCGACGATCGCCACTTGGCAAGTCTCACGGACGATCTATTCAAAGCTGCAGCCGCTGGTACGATGAAAATACCGTCCGCTGCAGCAAGCAAGCAAGAGCGCCGAGGCAGATCAGGCTCGGTGGGTCCTATTAAAAAAGGAAGGACTCGCAGTCGGTCTGCAGACAAGTCGAATCCAGATCTGCCTTCTCGTGATAAGCTCACCATGCGAGGGAAAAGGACATCACGTGCCCGTTCTGAAGAATCTGAAAAGGATTTGCCGAAACGTAGTACTGGGAAGGCGCCAGAGAGAAAAACCCCAGGTCGCTCCCGCTCTATGGATATTTATGAGAACCTTTATGACGAAAGTGATAGCGACACCTCTCCAACTGGCAAGGTTGCAAGTAAGAGAGATAGCAGCCGAACTCTCCCAGAACGAAAAACTCCAGGACGCTCCCGCTCGATGAATATTCATGAGAAGGTTTGTGTCGAGAGGGATAATGACAGCTCTCCCACAGAAAAGGTAGCAAATAAGAGAAGCAGCTGCAGAACTCTCCCGGAACGGAAAACTCCAGGACGCTCCCGCTCAATGGATACGGGCGGGAGTTTCTTTTCACAACCAATATGCAGGTATACCGAGAACGAAGTTGTGTACTACACGAGCAACGGTCAAAAGGAGAAGGCCGAAATTCTCAAGATCCATTTGGATGATGACCTTGTTCCCTTCTACGATATTCGACTAGTAGAAGGTGGAAAGGAGAAACAAACCGATGACAATCATCTATCCGGTCTAACGGACGATTTGTTCAAAGCCAAGTCGGCAAAGGATGCATCCAAAGATCAAAGCAGCGGGTCGTCGCCTCTCCCGGCCAAAACGATGACAGAATTGCGGTTGTATGGACTTCATCCTGATAGCTTTACTTATATTGACAACGAGGAGCCAAAGATAGCCTTTAAGTTCATTCAAGCTGATTCGAAGAAAGCACCGAGCAAGTTGAAAGAACAGCTCGAGGGCTTTGGGGTTGATTCGACGACTTTTATCGAGAAAAAGGAAATTGTTGGAGCCCTTTGTCGAGCAAAACTAAAACGGCGAAGGGAGCGAACGTTGAATGGTAGGAATTCGGATGGATCCTTGCGGAACAAGCCACCACTGTCTCGGAGGTTCTCGGATGGCCCTCTGTCGAAGCACAAAGGAAAACAACAACATTGATCCAGCATTGCCGAGGGACCAATACTGCGTACCCCCACCCACATTTTAGACTGTAAGATATTTCTTGCCTAGTTACTATGGCTACGCTATGCATGTTGCATTATCTAGTATTCTCTTGTTCAAGTTTTGTTTTTGCAGGGTTCCTAGTGGTTTTTTGCTTCCCAGAAACCCAAATCGGTAGGTCGACTTAATGACAATTTTACTACCGAATACATCGAAGACCACTTGTGAAGAATACCGCTACAGTGGAACTCAATATCATAAGAGCTGGCATCCATTCTGGCTTATGGTTTTCCGGATTATTGAATGACTCGGAGGCTTTTCATTTTTATCGAACCGGTTTCCAGTGAGAGATGCATAAGACTATCCAATACATCGTGCCCTTTTACAATCGTCGCGAACGTAGCCTCGTGATTCTCATCCTCTCCTCTCGATTCAGACATTCGAATAACAAAGACTGGACCAGCCGGTCGGCTTCCAGCAAAAGCAACAGTATATTTCTGTAAGATTGGTTTTTCATACTCCTGAAACGCTAGATGGGTCAAGTTGGCCGTCGCAAATTTGGATATACCTGAATGATGGTGCTCATCCATTGCAGAAGGACTGGCTACGAATTGGTTGTACATTCCCCGAGCCAACGGGAGGCCCTCCCAAAGATTTGACTCCACCATCTTCAGGAAATGGTTTGATGCATGAGGCATTGTCTTAGAGTTCAATTCCAGGGTCACAATAGATGGAACCTCTTCTCCGTATTGCAATTCAATTTCAACTTTGACCTGGTCATTCCCGTATCTGTTTCGCAGAGATAGACTTGAGCAAGTGTTTCGAATCACAGCAACACTAATATCGGTCCGTACAACTTACTTTCTCTGGATTTGTTTTCTGTCGTTGGCTTGGATAGTTTTCTCAATTCGCTCGATTCTGTTCACCAGCACCTCCTCCGTCTTTTCTGCTTTCAGATACTTTTCGCTGTCCAAATCAAGTTCTCCGTGCAGTTTCTTAAGTCTCCTATATGCCTTTTCATTGCGGTTCGTAATTGCATGCAGCTTTTCTTTTGCTCCATTAATATCATCGGATAAGTCATGTAACTCTGTGGCGAAATCGTGTTGTGCCGCTATTGCAAGCTCAAGTTGATATCTTTGGGCTTTTAGCGTATTGATGTGTCCAATATTCGGGATCCAGGGAATAAAAATCAGTATGACACAAGCGGAAAGTTTCCAAAAGTAACTTTTGTCTGACTCTATCGATGCCGTATATTCAGAATAATAGTTCGAAGTTGAACCCAAGGAAGACATCGATTGCGATCTCCATGCCTTGCCGATTCGGATGTTTTCATATGTAGCAGGACACGAGGTAGCAATGCTTCGATTTCGTTGCGACGTACTAACCGGAAGCGGTGTAGACAGCGAATCTCGATTTCTCGCTATTAGCACCATTTTTCTTTGTCTAGGAGAAATTGAAATGTTGTTCGAAAACAATTTTGACAACTATTGTTTGATTACTTCTACAATTGTCAGCGATACCTTCCAGGAAGTTGAGGCTCGGCTAGCTCTCGCCAAATGTGAAAATTGCCATCTGTTTTGTCTGTCTGACGTGCCGGATATAAGGATGTATTTGCTGGCTCGCGCGTCACACATGAAATATTATTGTCCACACAACGTCCTTCTTCTAGACTCCGCGTTTGCGAAACCTTCATCCGTTGAGTTGGAGCGATCTTTCTCATCGTTATGATATATAGTTAGACATCTCTTTCATATAGTGTTTCCTACTAGCCTCTTTTATTAATAACATACTTGAGTCTTTGCAACTCAATATGATTTTTTGTTGCAAGCAGAAGGGATCAGATAATCTCATTTTGGTTTCATGACTAGGAAGAGCCAATTTTCTTGCTATAGCATTCAAAGTTCACTCGTCTTGTTTCCAAAACCGGAAGCCCCGGCGACTCTTAGTGTCATCTGGTGGTGATGACTTCCCATTGGATTCCGTCTCCTCATTTGATGCCCCAGCTGACTTTGCCTCCTTCAAGGCATTGTCGTTCTTGCCTTGTGATTCAGCCCCCTCTGCTGATGCTGCATTTGCCTCCTTGCCACCCCCCTCTTCCGACTTTGATACTTGCTTTTCCGAGGCCACCTTCTTTTCTTTCAATTTTGCCTTTTCGGCAATCGCTGCCTTTTTTGCGGCTGCATTGGCTTCCTCCTGTTCCAATAATTGATTGTAATACGTATATGATAGCAAATAAATCAACCCAACCGTAGCAGCAGCCCCAGTCAACACAATTTGGCCGTTGGTAGCTTCCATACCATTGAGCAAAAACTATGAATGAAACAGACAACATATGAGACAGCAGCGTAACAGTCAAACAGGCCCCCCTACCGATCTTACCTTCGACGGATATGCTGCGTTCCAGAAAGACCAAAATTCATCGAATTGTGATAGCCAAGATCGAATAGGGCCTGTTGCTGACACGGTTGAATCATCTTCTACCATAGCTGACAGCTTTCCCCCCTTGAAACCCGTAATGCGAACAATCAAGTCATCCTCCTCTTTACTAAAAGATGGTTCTACCGCAATATTTACAATTTCACCATTCACCAACAAATTAATTTTTCCTTTTGAAATGTCTTTAATCGCGACAGAAATGTCGGATGGTGGTGAGATCTTGAACGTGGGTACAACGTCGTCTTCGACATTCCCTAGTTCCTTCTGGATTTCCACCCATACTGGTTGCTTGAGTTCGTCTTGAAATGCTTGTTGTATTCTTCCTGCCGATGCCCCCAATTCTTTTCGATTCTTGAAGAGTGTCTTGATAAGGCTTTGGGAATCGATTTCAGTCTTCAACAGGGACTGTCCCTGTTTTGCGGAAGTTTCTATCACCACAGCACCCCGAGAAAGTTCCAATTCGGCATTTGCCGGTGCTGTCACAATGGCAAGATCTGCGAATAAAGCTGATGAAAGGATGGTGACACCCGCTGCAAATCCCGCCGCAATCGTTTGGAATTGTCGCAGTGGAAAAAGGAGTGTCCCGTCGTTTTCCTCACTGCTAGTATTAGTAACCTTATTGTGGTTCTTGTTGAAAAGTGAGCGCGGCGTCGCCAACCTTCTACTAGTACCAAAATGGGATTGTTGGAATGCAAATGTCGCCCCTGTGAGCAGACATAATATGGAAATGGCAAACTGCAATCTCATGGTCCACGGAAAGAAGCTGGAATGCGAGCAATTGTATTGATGACAAGACATTGTCAAGCCTACTGAAATGGGGATTGTTTTTCCAGAGATGACTGACGTATGTTCAATGTGAAGTCTTGGTCAGAAGGCGTTTTTCTGAATTCCTGATTCCGTTGAGAGCAACTTTGGGGGACTTCCTTCACACTCAATCGAGCTTCATTGTGTCAAAGAGCAGCTTCATTGTGTCAAAGAGCAAATTCATAGTGTCAAAGAGCATAAGCTCACAGTGAAGTATAGAATGCCTCATGAGAAGCCATAATCAGAGCCATAATCGCAAGATTATTAGGAATAATATATATCTATATACTTCATGCTTTTCTCTGAAACCAATGTTGCCTGACTCGAAAGAATGTGTCACCCCAACAGTTCTCAAAAATGTCGATATTGGTTGGGCCTGATGAAGAGGAACCGTGATTTGATTTGGCAAGACTCTTTTTCAAATTGGCGGGAAATCCGAACCCTCCCCGTTGGCGGCCTATGTGACCGGTCATCTAAGATTTTATATACCCCCATATACCTGCCCTTATCGCAGTAGGTCTATACGTACAGAATATCCACCTATTCAGATTCGAAGCTAACAAAATCGGTACAGACCAAAACTACCCGTTCAAACAAGTAAGTAGCGACCATGAATAGCTGATTGTAATATTCCAACGACATCATAGTAGAGAGGCCATTGTGTTCAAGCCCCGGGAAAGGTGTCATCCAGCCAAGAAAGGTTTCGTCTGTTGGTTAAGACCGAACCAACCAAAACGAGAACAGAAGCAGAATTTTGTCAACGGCCCACTCCCCACCACCATTCACCATGAGCTCCTTTGTAGATGTTCAAGAGTCAGAACAAGATGACTGGCTGGATGTCACCACCAAGGAGGAGCTTTTGCAACGAGAGGTGGAGGCACTGAAGAGAGCTCTGGACGAAAAGAAGATGGAACTGACAGAGGCCAATGTTAACGTGGATGTGCTGAAGGGTCATAAGCTTCTTTTGGAAAATGAACGATCGACGCTGAAGAACGAATTGAACAGTCAAGCAGGAATCCTTTCGAGCGTGCGGGAGGAGTTAGAAGAGTCCAAGAACCGTGAGTCTTCCTTGCAACGTGAGTTGGAGGCCGCCAATCAAGCGTCACAACGTCAAGCCAAGGAAATGCAAGACTTAATCCATCAAAAGAATTCGAATCTGGAAGCTGCAAACGAACAAATAAAGCAATTGACCAAGGCCATGACCGAGGCTGAAAAAATTAGCCAACGAGAAGAAATCAAGTCTAGAGAATTGATTAAACAGCTTCAAGGAAAGGTTACCTCTGTTGAGAATCTTATGCAAGAAAGAGATTCTGGTTTGGTGAAGTTCAAGCAACAGCTGGTGGTGGAATCAAAACGGCGGGAGGATACGCTGAAGGCACAGTTGACGCACGAAACCACTCTTCGGACGCAACTTCAGGAAGAAGTGAAACGGTTCAAGAGCGACGCTGGCAGCATTGCCGTAATGGCGCAAGCATTGCGGAGTGACAAATCTACTTTAGAACGGGCATTGGCCAGAACCCAAGGAGTACTAGAGCAAAGTCAAAAGGACTTGCACGATGCTCGGGTGCGTGAGAATAAGTTTCAGACCGAGCTGGCGCAGACTAAGATTTCGACTGAACGACGAATTCTGGATCTCGACGAAGCACTTGCATCCAATGCTCGCGATCTGGATGATGCTCAAGGGTTGATAACTGCTTTATCTGAATCTTTGGATGACATGACAAATCAAATGGGCATGATGAATCGTTCACTGGAGGCGGAACGCGAAGAGTTGGAGAGGCTGAAGGAACAGCATGAAATCTTGGTTCAAAAAGAAAAAGAATATCAGGCCCGAGAAGAACACTTTCAAGAGGAGCTGCTGGCCGTCAGAGATGCTACGGAACGACGATTGGACGAGCTCCGCGAGATTCTAGGTGTTGGGCGAGGTTATGTTGCCCCCAAATTTAGTTTGGGACGGTACCAACCACCGATCCTTAGTACTGTCATGAGTTTTGTTTAGGCTAGTTTTTCGTAGGGAGAAAGTTGGATTTTATATTTGTTACTGTTAACTTAAATTTGAATATGTATCTCTGTTACCAAGAAGTTTGAATCTATCTGGCACCTCTGCTCTCTTTCCTTTTGTCCATTTTTCCCCACAGGAAATGACGTCAGCGTCCTTTCTTCACCAGTTTTCACAGAAAATCCAAGAAGATTCGTCACTACTCTATAGCCTCGGACAACTGTCTCGTCGTCCAATTGGTTGATCTGCACGTAATCGAACCACATAGCCACTAAAAAGAGCATGGTATCCAACAGGAACGCAATCTTCCTCTTCGTTTTATCCATACAAGATATTGCTAAGGCATTTCTTCTTGCGCCTGCCCATCTACAACAAAAGCAACGACGGGTGCTAAGTAGTATTGGACGAGATGAGAAGATCAGAACATTTTCCACCACGACATCTGACACCCGACCGACAGAGAACAACAACATCGCGCATCGAGAGAACTATGACAGTCGTGCCTGGGAAGGTGGTTTTCAGAATGTGGAGCAAGAAGTATGCTTGGAACTAGATGGAGACTTTCCAAAGGATTTGGAGGGCACTTTCTTCCAAAACGGTCACGCCAAGTTCCGTGTTTCGGACGACGAATTTCACATCCATCCATTCGATGCGGACGGGATGGTCCAAGCAGTGACGTTTGAAAATGGCAAAGCGTGGTTTAGAAATCGTTATATACAGACACCAGGTTATCAACAAGAATTGAAGGAAAAGAAGGTGTGCAAGAGAGGCGTCTTTGGTACGGCAAGAAATAAGGGGAAATGGTATTCGAACATTTTCGACATTGATTTCAAGTAAGTTCGTTCTCTGTTCTGTATTTGCGCCGTATTCACGGCAAGCGCCTGCAGTGTTGCTCAGTGTATTTTGTTCTATTCATCCAACAGAAATGTGGCAAACACCCATGTGCTTTTCATGGGAAACAATGAACTTTATGCCTTATGGGAGGCTGGTTCTCCATTTCAGATGGACCCAACGACGTTGGAGACCATTGGAGAAAGCACCATGTATGGAGCTGTAGACGGAAAGGTTAACACTCGGTATGCTGCTCACTACAAAATTGACCCACGAAACAATAACGTCTGTGGATTTGCGATTGTACCAGGTGACAAGAATCCTGCGAACTCGCATAAGCTTTGTGTCATGGAGCATCACGACAACAAACTTCTCTACAAGAAAACCTTCCCATTTGGTGGCTTCGGTGTAGCTCATGACTGTTCGCTCACAGAACACTATTTTATCTTTTTGCAATCACCGCTTGAATTCAAACCCCTTCCCTTCCTGCTGGGGCTGAAAGGAGCTTCAGAATGTATGGAATTTGATGACACCGCCAAAACGGCAAGCATCGTTCTGCTTCCACGGGGAGACAACAAAAAGGAACCAATTGCTATCGAAGTGCCCCCATACTTTGCTTTCCATTTCTCCAATTCTTTTGAAGATGAAAATGGTGAGGTAGTCGTTGATATCGTAGCAGCAAAATCAAATTCCAAATCCCTTGCGGCACCGGCCAACGAGGACTCACCGAAAGGGTACCCTACAAAACCATTTTGGGAAGGACTCGATTGGAAAAATGATCCACCTGTTGCGCCCAATAGAATACTGAGGGTTCGGCTTGACCCAATCCAAGCCAAGCTAGTGTCTCAAACCGATCTCTCCGAAGATCTGGCCACAGTAGAGTTTCCAGTGGTGAACCCCCAGAAGCTTAGCCGCCCCTACAAGTATGCATATTGCGCAACATCTGCTACGGCAAGAGACGTGGCACCATTGCAAGGTTTGGCAAAAATCGATGTGGAAACTGGGAGATTACTAGAGAAGTGGCTACCAGAACCGGATCAGTTCTTGAATGAGGTTGCGTTCTGCCCTAAGGCAAACTCGGATAAAGAAGATGATGGATACCTGGTGACTTATATCTTGGACCCAAAGAAGAAAACAAACGAGGTAGTGGTGTTCGATGCTTCCAATCCCGGGAAGGGACCCATTGCTAGGTCCACATTAGATGGCTGGTGTGTTAATCACTCGCTGCATGGTGTCTTTGTCCACGGATTCGCTCCGAGACTCACCGATGAAGTAAGGGCTAGTTTTGATAGAATTTGAAGAGTCATCTTCTAATTTCACGATTTCTAAACTATTTATCTGGAACAAGCTATAGCGCGAACCTATCACCTATCACACACGGAGCGATCGTCTGTTGTGTATTATGAGCTATTTCATTATGCTTCTAGCCTATCCCTCCTTCCTGATCTCATAATCCTGAAGGATTACCTGCCGCCGCATCAACTACTTAGCTCCTGCACCGACTGTTTTGTAGCTTGTTCGTACGAAACACCTGCTTTGCTAGACAGTGCATACGGCCTGCTCTACAGTACTCATAGGGGTGCACACTAGAATTAGGGAATGAATTCATGGGACTCGGGACTGAATTATTCGGTGTGCCAATAAGTGACCAATACCCGAAGAGCTGTCACGGTCTTCGCTAAAGCAACTATTGGTTTCTTCTTTATTGGCGCCGAGTTTGGTTTGGTCAAAAACGGCGCTAAAGTTTTTGAATCATCTTCGGGACTTGGACAGGATTCCATGTATTTACTGCTCCTTTCAAAATGAAATTCCACAGTTTCCCACTTGGACCCAACTGTCTCACAATATTCTTCTATCGATTGACCAAGCACTTTGAGAGGTCGGATCACATATAGTTGCATCAAACACAAATAGACACAGCTTGTAGCAACCAGTCCTCCAGCGAGGGACACTGCCAGAACTGATGATTGTCCTGGATCGTCCACTACAAGGATGCTGCAAAATATTCCCACAATGAACCCAATCAATAGCAGTGTAAAGATAGCCCCTATTATAGTCCAGGCTGCCTTTATATGTTCATAAGGACGAAGCCGATGGTCCAAGTTGTCGCAAAATGTTATCCACTGTATGTGTTCTTCAAAATATGGATCCAGAAACGATGGCATCTTTCGCTTGACTTTGTACGGGATCTTTTCTGTATCAATTTCTACCCGAGCGTTCAACATCGTTGACAGAAGAAAGGAGTAGTTTGGAAATTGGAAAGATGATGGAAAGTACTAGTTTGAAGTTGCGAGAGAATACAACGTAAATGGGAAGCGATGTAGCTTGGATGGTTGTAGTTGTGACAACGTTGGATGACTTCTTTCACAATGAGTGCGGAGGCATAATAATTCTCAGCTCGATATTTCACCGATATTTAGAATCTGGAATCCAAACAGCAAGAATTAGCGATTTTTCAGAAAGGGATGAGGTCGTAGACCGATGAATATTTGCTTCCAATAAGAAGAGAGGCTACGAAGGTTGCCAGAAAACGAAGTCTCACCACACAGGACGAGATATTATCATTAAAATTTTCATTTTTCGTAAAGGTGCAAAATTTAATCTTACCATCCATTTGTACTGGACTAAGAAGCGGATCGAGTCGATGAACTTCCAAGTCTCATGCAGCTCTTGCGTTGTTCTTCGCTTGTTGACGGCTGTCATCAAGGGAACAAGAACGCATATCTGGAATTTCAAGTCGAGATTGATGTGATGAATTTGGATCAACGCCTGTCAGCTTGATGATAGATCGTAGTGGGGGCTTGGTCGGTGTGGCTCGAAAATGGTATTCATTTTCTGAGTACAAAAGCTGTGCCACTTTATGGTCATGACAACCTAAAACATGCGCCCGCTGTTGACTGCTGGACGCGATTTGACGATATATAGTAGCGATGACTGTGTCTTGAAGGAATCCTTGTTCTTCGATCTGTCTGCATTGTTCTTCAAGGACAGAAGCGATAGATGCATCCCTAATTTTCCTCTTGTATCGGGACCCATGCAGTGTGTGCCCTTCCAGCCCACGAATGCAGTATTTTGCATCCTTCTGGGGTCCTTTGTTCTCCATGAAGTGGAGGATCTTGATACATCGCTGAGTCATGTTCTCCATTTCTTGCTCTGTGTACCAAACGGCCTTGAATTCAGCCTTTGTAAGACTATGTAGAGAAATGGTTTCTGTCATGGTGATAGAGGCATTGAACGAAACAGAGGCGCTTCTCTCAGTGTGTGAGAGACTACAGAGGTTTGACATTTGAAGGATTTATTGCAAAAGAAGTGTTGTGTTTTTTTTTGTGAGCTGTAGTTTGGAATGTTTAGTTTAGCTACCAAGGTCGTCGTTTTGTGCTCTCGGACTATTTTTCCCGGTCGCTGTAAATCTTAAAGGACCATAGTACTGCATCGGACAAATAGAAAGTTCGTCAGTTTCTAGCGAGTCATCCCGAATGTTGAAATACTCCCGAAACGTGATGTTCCGTTGGGTACGACAAATTGACAAATTTGTCTTTTAAAGTATCTGCCTGTTCTACGTCATGGAGGAGGTAGTTTGTAGTATGTCGAACCTAAAGAGCATCCAAACAACACACTTAGCAATTGAATAGTAGGTGACAGTTTTGTAATTGACGCCACGAATCTGAACCGCCGCTGACCTTGAATGACTAGCACTCACTGTTTACCAAAGATTAGACGATATGATTAAAAGTTATAGTTTATTTTTCTTCCGATGATTAGCACTAGTAGTTCTGTTGGTTTCTATGCTGCTCTGGGCATAATGGCATTCTTGGGTATCTCTTCTTCTCGTGCAACACCCGACACGGATCTGACTTGCTTACCATTGGATATTTGATAGTCTTCCATGCACATAATGTATGCGGTATCAATGCCATCGAGATACAAGTCAGCCCAGTGGCGATCGCGATTTCCAATAACTCTCGCCCACATGTGACTGCTTGATGTGGCGTTCCGGTAAGCTTTGCTAATGCTGTTTTCATCAACACCCTCGCCTTTTTCCAGTTGTCTCCGTTGCTCTTCTAGAACTATTTGGACTGATTCATCCCTGTTCATGTACTTCAACGTGTATCCGATTTGAGTATTATTTTCAAGGCCTCGAATGCAATACCTTGCAGTGTCTTGAAGAGGTCTGTGCTCGCTGATCTTCTCCATGGTTTCATAACACTCTTCTTTTATTTCTTCCATTTCTTCATATGAATACCACGTCTGACTGATTTCTTCTACCGTGTAGTTGTTAAGACCCATCGTTTCCATCACCAAAACTTCAGCGGCAAACGACACATGCATTGCCGTCTTTCTTGATGGGTGATGCTTTACCTGCCCTGATGACACGGTAGGCTGACCATTCAAAGGATTATGAGTGTGTATAGGTTGGGAGATGGAAACAGTAGTTTGAATCATTATTGAAGTTGCTTGTTTATCTTTTTATGGAAGGTGTTATGGGTATCTGAGCGAGTAGAGAGAGCTTTTTGCGTTCGCCTTAACCAGTGGATCAAATGCGCACAGAATAGTTCTACCGACAACATCAAGAGCTACCACGTTATCAGACAACTAGAGTTTGTCATGTCCAGGGTACCCAAGGTCTTGGTTAGGCCGAAGATTTCTCCGTGAGATGGGAAGAGGTTAGAGAGCTTTTTGCGTTCGCCTTTACCAGTGGATCAATGCGCACAGAATAGTTCTCACGTTATCAGACAACTAGAGTTTGTCATGTCCAGGGCACTCAAGGTCTTGGTTAGGCCGAAGATTTCTCCGTGAGATGGGAAGAGACTTCAGATTGGGTCTCCATAGTACTCGCTAGTAGTAGACATTTTATTAATTAGCTAAATTGGAAGAGAGAAGAACTTCTTTGCTTTTGTTGGTAATTTTCCTGTGTCCGAGCGCAAATGAACTCCCGAAGAATAGACATAACATTTATGACAAATTTTTGTCTTTTTGGTGGTGGTGGAAGTGGAGAAATAGTCGCGGGGATTCATAATGATCAAACTAGGAACTGCGGCGAGAATGTCATCGTTAGTACACGATATTTTGCCAAAACGTGGACAAAACAATAACTACTGTACAAGCAAGTAGGAAAACGAGAGACATGTCAATTCTCCACGAAATACCGAAGTACACCACACTGCCTAGTTGGCCAACATCTAGACGCAACTGAGATCCGCGACGCTACGAAGCACCTGAATTCAAGAAAAATCCAGGACAGAATGGAAGGTCGAGTATTGAAGGAAAGCGTACCATGACAAAAGGATACTTAATGGTAATGCAAATGCCTGTCTTTAGGTTCATAGCACATCATCTAGAGGGTTGAGATATGTTGGATTGTGAATTCCCACAGTGTAGATTATGGTAAGTCTTTCCAGTCGGGACACTGCAGCTACCTTTGAATTGAGGTTCAAGATTGATCAAGAACAGAGTTTTGTTTTCCGCCGTCAAATCTCAAAGAACGCATCGCCAGCATTGTGTGTGTGGGGAGAATGAGTAAATTCGACATGTAGCGAGTTATGAACTTCATCTAGATTAGATTGGTTGTTGAAAAGAGAGCAGCCTTTGGTGGAGTTGGCAAGTAGAGCAGCCTTTCGCGGAGTTGGCAATTCTACGACTATTTGCTGACTTGCATCTTGGATCAAAAGAAGCAAGCAAACGAGTGTTGTTCGATGCTTCAATCCCGGACGAGGACCCATTGCTAGGTCCACACTAGACGGCTGGTCTGTTAATCATTCGTCATTGCATGGTGTCTATGTCCACGGATTCGCCCAGAGACTCACCAATGACGGGCAAATAGTCATTGTCTAATTTCACGATTTCGTAGCTCTCCCTTTCGTCGTATCCTCGTCCTATCTCCATTGGTCTCACAGCGAAGAGTGCTGACTACAGAGGTCGAGTGTGTTTTATCGGTTAGCTTAACCCCAAACTCCGTCCGGAGTTTGCCTGACCCGTTCTGGAAAGAGATCGCCTGGTCGATCGTCTTTCGGCCTCAGTTGAGGAATGTCTGCGCCTTGGCTGCTGACTGGTATTGCTGGAACTTCGACAACGCCCTTTGGTGGTGCTTTGCTTTGGACTTGACAAGGGGCGCAGGAGAGCCCTTTTCGGCTTAGGACTTGGCGTTAAAGAATGCCGCAGACCACTGCTGCTGCGCGTGGGTGGTGGTCCTTCCGCCTTGGAGCGACGTTTCTTTCTCCCTAAAGATATTATTCTTGTATTGCTGCTGGCGGAATTGTCACTTTCGTCGGACGGTCTACGACGAAGTCGTTGTTCTTGGTACTGTTGGGATTGTTGCTGCAAACTCAACCGTTTTTCGCTGCCTTCCCTACTCAGACCATGCCCACCATTGGGTCTTCGTCGCGGTTCACTATGCGATCGAGCCAGAGAGCAAGAAACAGGAGATTGGAGAGGGAGCCTATCTGGCCGCCGTCGTCCTGCTGGAGAACGAACACTCTGTTCCTGGGGAATTGGTAGAGGCGATTGAAGGAATGTGTCCAGGTTGTTGTCAACTTCCGTGGTCAATAATCTCCTTGTACTGGCAATGGCGGAAATATTATTTTCGTTCGACGGGCGACGCCGAGGCTTTTGTTCCGGACTCTGCTGAAAGAGCTGTTGCAGAGTCAACAGAATTCCGCTGTCTCCTCCAATCATTGTACGACGACCACCAGGTCTTCGCCGAGGTTCGCTATGCGATCGAGTCTTAGAGGGAGAAGATAGCCGCCGTCGTCCTGCCGGAGAGCGGGACTTATAGCTCTGGAGAATTGGCCTAGGCGATCGAAGGATTATTTCCTGGCTGCTGTCGTTTTCCAAAGTGATTGATTCGTCTGGCTCCGATTCTCCTTTGTGTTGGCTTACAGAGAGTTGGTGCCGTTTCTTTCGCCTATCAAGTGCAGAGGAAGAAGTGGGTGGACTGTGAGACGCTCCCATTTCAGTACCAGTAGATCGGTATGAGCCAGATAAATGGCGGTGCCTGCTGTTGGAAACAGTTTGTCCGCTCGATCCATCACCAGCGTGCATGCTGTGGGACGTTTGCAGATGGCCTTCTCCCAAGCTAGATCGCCGTCTTCTGGAGCGCTGCTGGTTAATTTTTGAATTCATGCCTGCAGCCCAAAGATCAGTGGAACTTGTTGCTTTAATCATCTTCCTTCGCTGAGCACATTGGGATGTTGATGGAGGCGTTTCGTCAGTATTCTGCCCAGCCGAAACAAGACTGTGATTACTATTAAAATCCAGCATGGATAGCCCGGCATTCTTTTTAGTCGCCTCTGGTGTCGTATCAATGGATAGCATCCCGGGCCCCGATACTACAGACGTCTTTCTAGAACGGCTTCGACTTTTTCCGCCTCTCGGCGACAGCATCAGGGATTCCAGGATGCCATCGTTAGGGTTTCGCTTAGGCATAGATCTTGGCTTGTGTGCTTTTAAGTTCTTGTTTTCGGCCGAAGAAGAAGAAGAATTGGGGTCCTCATGATGAGCACTAACTCTCGGTAACGATTTCGTTCTTGATTTGTTGTTTGCACTCCGTCTCTTTCCGCTAGGCTTCGCCCCTGAGCGCGTTTCAGCTTTGCCATCAGCATCAGCATCGCCGCCATTCTCAAAACAAGGACAAAATTGATCCAGTCTGTTGTGCAAGTCGGTTTCGACCTCCCTTCGATGTGGAGCTTTCATCACAAGCTTCAGGGGCAGCTTTTTATTCGATGATGCTAACAATAATTTGCTTCAATGGTGAAATATAAGCTGAGATGAATAGATCCGAAACATGAATCTTGACACTACTTCTGAGAAACGTTGTTGCCATCAGTGTTCATACATGCCTACAGGATTTGTGTGAGGAGTCGATGATCTCGTGGTGAATGTCAATTCTGAATGAGCTGACCCCCAGCGACTCTATGCTCTCTCTCAGCCAAAATCTATCGCTTCACATTTGAATTCTACTTGCATGATGGGATGCATTATATATGGTGATGGAACAATGATGGCGGGTGCGCTTGGGAGCAATAAATATATTTATTGGTGCGACAAATGCGAGTGGAAATGGTCATAAGTTGTCCGTGACTCAACGGATTGTCGAGCGGAGGCAGACGACAAGCCCCCATTGCAAAATTTCTTAGCCTAATCCAGATTTTATCAA
>JAAMXS010001987.1:0-23092 GCA_019693525.1 Cylindrotheca fusiformis | reverse complement strand
CGAACCTAACTACCGTCTCTTTTAAGAAAGGAAAATATCTCCTCTTGCAGTGTCACGAGGGTGGTTGGAAGATTGATTTGCATGTGTGGTGGTGCACCTTCACTGAGTTCTAGCAACAACCAGAATAAATGGAAGAGACGCAGGGGGGAGCTGCACCATATCCAACGCTGGAGGGAGAACATGAGCCAGAAGACGTAGGCAATGATCCCACCTGTGAAAGGGCGTTATATGCGTCCTCGAACAAAGCCCGTACTACTCAAGCAGAACTATCGGACTTTGCCAGTAGCTTTCCAGATCCGAAAACTAGTAGGTCTGACAACATTCGAACATCAGCTCACGGTCTGTCCCATTCTGATGACGAGCCATCTTCTTCCTTCAGGATCGACGGTGGGAACGATAACTATCTGCCCTTAGCTCTTCGGGCCATATCAAGGTCACTGCTTGCGGATGACATGAAGGGAGAGGCTGCTGTGATTGTATCTGAAAATCCACTTTCGCCACATATTTCTATGGAGAGTCAAACAGATTTAGAAAGCTCCCAAAGTTGCATTAGTGAGCCTGTACGATCGCCGTCCAAGAATATGAAGTCATCAAGGGTACAGGAGGATCAGGTCTTAAGACGTGCGTTATCTGATACATCCGAGATTGTATTTGGCGACGACAAAGTGAGTGGTGGCATAGAAGAGCATCCTGAAGTTTCAGAGTCCAAAAGGAGAGAAATGGATATCGATGACCTAAGCTACGAGATAAAAAGCTTGTCCATGTCGTTTTCGGCAGATGAGACACTTCCAAGGCCACCTGTTGACAAAACAGTTTCTTTCCAGCCTGGACCTATCGGCTTACAACTTGAACCAGTCCGAGATGACCCACAGTTTGCTTGTAAAGTGATTCGCTTTGTTGATGGAGGTCCAATGAATCCAGGGCAGGCGAGAATGTCGGGAATAATCATGCCTGGTGATGCGATCTTTAGGGCAGAAGCAAATGGAATCGTTGGAACGACATATGAAGAAATCATGCAGATTCTGACCGATTCTTGGTCCACCAGAACGCTTCTCTTTCGATCCATGTGGGATTCATCGGTTCTTGCCACTGCAGCTAAGACCAGTAGACGCCCCAAGGAGGCGCGAGTTGAATCCAGCGAGAACACTTCTGCTGGGATTCCACTTTACGAGGAGAATCTAGTGGACGATAGGATAGAGTCTTTGCTATCCCGCCAAAATGCGAAGCTTGGTGACATTGACAGCTCAAAGGACATTTCAATATCAGGTGTTAGAGGAGCAAGCAAAGATACCGGCGCTCTGCTCACCCAGTTGAAGGACACAAGCCGGTGGAGATTCTGGGGTATACCATATCCCAAAGGAAAAACGGCTCGAGCTGAAGGCTCTCTTCCCAACTCTGAACCGACCGTTAATCCAAACAATGTGTCTTGCCCCGTTGAGCAGACGCGACACCTTCTTCCTGATAACTCAGAAGAAACGAAAGATAGTTTGTCTCTGCAACATTCCACAAGAGAGCAAGCCCTGGAGCTTGAGCGGACGGCTCCATGTCCCATTCCTACTGAACCAGATTTAGACGGTTTGCGAGACTCAATGGATGAGCGGGGATGCCTGTTCTGGTCCCCTCTGAACAATACCCAAACAAAATTCGATGCATTGATCAATCTTTTTGGCTGCAAAGAGGCGCAGGTGCCGTCTCCCCAACGCTGCGCGAGTTGGCAGCTCGCCGAATCATACTACCTCTTGTTTGATGAAAAAGAACTATCAATAAATCTAACAATAGAAAAGCCAATGAACGAGCAGGAGAGTTATCAAGGTGTTGCCAGTGAATTGAAATGCGATTCTATGAGAGCTGTGATGGATCTAAGAAAACCAACCGCATCTGTTGAGAGTATTACACGAAAAGAGTTGCATGAAATCATGGAAAATGGAAATTTTATCGGGAGAATTTACTTTTCCTCAATGCAAGTCAGAGATGAAAGGCAATTACCTTGTTTTCATACCATCCTGCTAGGGAAAGAAAATTATAGCATGACACATCTTATGTCGGATTTCCTTTCTTTTGATGAGCGAGAAAAGCAGCTTCACTATAGGGGAAACCCTGTCGCCAAAAGCACAACCACCAAACTGTATGTGAGTCAAGTTTGCCAGGAAAAGGACTTTGAGGGGGCAGTTTGTCTTTCCTCAGTTCGTTCAGCAGAAAATGGCCCACAATTCACTCATCCACCAACAGGAGGCGACAACAGGTACTTTCTTTCCCAGCTTTCATACGATCATCAAGGAACCAAGCTAGTACACAGTTTGGCAGTCGAGAGGAAGCAAGATGCTAAACTCAGGCTACAAAATACCGGCGTGAGAGATGGGGACTTGTCGAGTGTTGAAGCTTGTCCTGTTGAAGCTGTCTTCGACGGCGCTTCGATGGAGCGTTGGTTGCTTGAAATTCCTGCGAAAGGAAGCTTGCTAGAGCAAGGAGATTTTGATGGGAAGGTCCATCTGTCTTCGGTTCAAGTTGAATCAGCGAGACCAAGCCAACGCGTCCATGCTACAGTCTTGACGATTTTTGATCAACCGAACTCCACTTGCAATATTGCTTTGGACGAGCGTGGAGGACTGCTTTTGTACTCGCAAGAAAATTCTGTTGCCACGACTATCACCACATGGCATCTGAGGCAAGTAGAAGAAGGAAAAGTCTTCAATGGGAAAGTTTGTCTTGCAACTGCTACATCAATATGCGAGGCTTCGCAACAACGCTTTCCTTTCCTGGTTCCGAAAGCAGTCGACAACCACCACTCGTCCAATCAACTCTGCTTTGATCCCCTCGAAAACAACCTAAATGCGGTTTTCAAGCCGCACCAACTCGACACCCAGCATGTAGGATTCGATACAACCGGGAGAGAGAGGGAAGAAACTGCGAAGCCGGACAAGAGTCTAGGTACGGGAAAAGAGGATGAAATGGGGCGTAGCTCGCAACTTCAACAAGTCCCTGTAGGGTCCACCATGATTCAACCCAACAATCGAGGCAGAGATATGGCGGAATCGACTGGCCAATTCGAGAATAATGTTCAATCTCAAATGGAAGAAAGTGCGTCGCAGACCCACGTGCATGACTCGACGCAAGACAGAAGGACGACGAACCGACTTGAAAAGGTCATCATGTTCACTCCTGGACCCGTAGGCTTGCAACTCGAAGCTATTTTCAACCATCCGGAGTTTGCTTGCCGGGTGGTTCGATTTGTGGATGGAGGTCCGAAGAACCCAGGTCAAGCAAGGAAGTCAGGTCTGGTGAACCCTGGGGACTATGTGATTCGGGCGGAAGCAAATGGTGATGTCGGCGCTGGTTCCTATGAGGAAATCATGCGTGTTCTTAAACATTCATTTGCCCTGAGGAGACTTGTCATTCGATCTGCATGGGAAGAGTCGTACCTCGACTCAGATTCCACTCCCGTTCCCAACTCTCCGGCTGCTGAGCATCAGTCCGCAAAATTTGATTCGGTCCGCCACCCAAGCCTACCAGCAACGCAACTAATTCAATCGCAGGAACCTGTGTCTGTCGATAGGCAGGCAAACCCTGTCCATCAAGAGAAAAATGAAAGTGCCCCAAGCAATGATATCAACTCGAAGAGTGTTTCAAAAGAAGTGATCACGGCTGTTCCAAAACCATGTAAGAAAACAGTTCCAAGCTTTGAAAAGCTGCAAAAGAAGTATATGTCCATTGAAAAGCTGCGACCAAGTCCACAAAAGCACGTCGTGAAATCCCAGGAGCCAGTTCAGGAAACGAATTCACGCCTTCCCAAAGATTGGGTGAACCATGGACCACCGTTGACAAAGAAAAGTGGACTTTCAAAAGAAGCAGAGCTTGCCGAAGAAAGGCGCTATCAAGAAGAAGCATCACGGTTGTTCGTCGAAGCTGAGAGCCGCAGAAGGGCAATACAAATAGAGGAAGATCAGAATAGCAGCTGGGACTTCGAAAATGTTGTTTTGGGTACAATTGCACTCGCTGCCACCGGTACAGTAGGAGTTGCAAGCCTCACTGCCAATGCGTTTTCGACTGCTGTTTCTGGTTGTTTGAAAACAAAACACCATGTTGATGACGGCGACGATGACGAAGAGTTTGATTGCAAAAAGGACAAATAGAAATCAGGATTTAATACTGAAAAATTGTGTTATTAGAGTTCTTTTGTTACGTGTAGGGACTATGGGGAAAGTGACAGTATTCCCTCGAAAAAGTGGGCTGTAATCGAAACTGTCAGGATTTCGACCTCAGTATCCTGAATAGGAATATGCATATAAATCGACGAATAGATGAACATCATTCTTCGTCAAGATGAGATAGATCAAAATAAAAGCCGTGATCGATATCACCTTCCTTCATATCCTTGCGTTTTGGCTTCGGAGACATCCATGAGTCGTCATCATCCTTCTCAAGAATATTACGGAATGACGAGGAAAGTTCAGGTGGAAACAATGACGGTCGTCTCTCATTTTCCTTCTTCTGGCATCGGGGAGGAGTATCATCGTAAAACTCATACTCCTCTTCTTCAACTGTGCTGACGGCAGTATATGGAGATTTGCCCAGCCCAATATCCTGGAGAAACATTTGAAAATTGAATGACAATTCGGACACCAGCAACTCGATCTTGTTTGGATTGGATGGGCGGGTCACTACGAGACTTGTTTGCTGAGTCCAAGATTTCGAATGATCGTGGGGAAAGAAATCAGGAAAGAACAATTGGGTGACAAGGCGACCGAGGTCCTTCTCACTCGGAGTCGAATGCGCCATGCTTGGTATATGTATTGAGAATAAGGTATCGAAGACTGTGATCTCAGGGACAGCAACTGAAATGCCAGAATCAAGATATGTACTGTAGTGTCAATCGATAAACCGCACATATCAATTTTAGAAGTCTGAAGGGAGCAAAATTAAACCCTCCTGAGATTGAGGTTCTACGTATGCCGTATGTACAAATAGTACCTGGAGCGAGCAGCCGATTCCGGCGCGGAAGGGATGGCAGTGTTTCTTCAAGAGATCAATCTCATTTTTTTTCGCCTCGCATTGTACATACGTCACTTTCAAACAGTAGCTTGCTTCATTTCGAGGGTGACGGGTGAGGGGCTCACGTTTGAAGACTGCAATCAATTTATTTTGATCTCTCGCAATGGAATCGCAACATAATAGTCGCTGGTTACACTTGTTTGCCAACAGATGATAGCTCTATATCTCGGCACTCTCTTGGCTCTCGTGGCAACGTCTGGACAGGCATTTTCACCTCCTTCTGGAAGAAATGGCCATGTCCTGGTGGAGCTTCTTGCCGGCAGATCATTTTCACAACCGCAGAAACGCTTCGCCACTTCTTCTCCTACGGAAGAATTGGATGTGAACGATGGCGAATCCCCAAATGGAGGGTCGAATCTTCAGGAAAAGTCTCCACCGGACACACACTTCTCCAAGCGAGATAGGTTTCTCGAAAGCTTGCCGAAAATTGGGAGACGAAAAGACGAGCTCGATCAAAGGATATTGAAGACCGCAATTCCAAACATGATTAATCTCGGAGTTGTCCCAATTGTGAACTCTGTGGATACATTTTGGGTCGGGCGATTAGGGGTCGCTCTGGCGCTGGCTGGACAGTCAGCAGCGAATCAAGCCACCTTCACGCTGTACTTCTTGATTGCTTTCCTCCCAAACATTACAGCTCCACTGGTGGCGTCTGCGGTTGCTTCCAACAATACAGAAGAAGCCCAAAAACGAGTATCTGAGTCACTATTTTTGTGCAATGTCTTAGGATTTCTTGGCACCGTACTCTTGGTTTCCTTTCCTCGACGTATTCTATCGGCTCTGGTACTCCCGGCTGACGCTCCAGCCATGGCTTTTGCAGCACCGTATCTGAGATGGCGGGCGGTCGGAATGGTCCCGTCTTTGATATCTGCAACTGGATTTGCAGCATATCGCGGGATGCTAAACACTGTCACTCCACTCAAAGTTAGTCTCATGACAAACGCCGCCAACTTGGTTTTGGATCCACTGTGTATTTTCAACGGAGGGTTTGGTTTTGTAGGAGCAGCCATAGCAACCGCCGTTTCGGAAACGCTCGGTGGTCTAACGTATCTGCGGCTTTTATTCAGACGCAAGCTAACACGTTGGTCCCTTCTTCTTCGCCCTCCGTCATTCAAGTCAATAACCCGCTTGCTACAGGGAGGTATAGCAATGTTGATTCGCCAGCTGGCATTGAATGTTGGCTTTTTGGTTGCAACACGAAGAGCTCAGCTATTGGACCCATCGGGTGTATCCGGAGCTGCCTATGGTATCACTATGCAAATGTATAATGTCGGGATCATTCTGCTAGTGGCAATGCAAAGCACGACGGCCGCGCTGGTTCCAGCATCTTTGGTAAAGGAGGGTCCAACCAGTGCTCAGAAGTGCTCGGATCGATTGTTTGCATGGTCCTCGTTGGTGGGTCTGCTGTTGGGAGTCGCACAGTATCTCCTAATACCCGTACTCGTACCAGTCTTTTCAACCTTGCCAGAAGTTCGAGAGGCTGTAAGAATGCCCGCCTTGATTGCTTCTTTGATTCTCGTCGTCAACGGACCTATCTTCGCAGGGGAGGGTGTCATGCTGGGATTGGGATCCTACAAAGAATTGGCGATGATTACAGGGGCCTGGACGGTCTCAATGATTGGATGCTTAGCATCGCCACTTGGGAAACGGCTAGATGGTATCATGTGGAGCATTCTCGTTTCGGCTATTATGGGCCAAGTTATGGTTGTTGGCCACTACTTGAAATTCTGCCCATTGGTCAAACAAGTTAAAGAAGAAGCAGCAGCAGCGGCCATCGCCCCTTAACGTTAATAGCAATGAAACCAACTCAGAAGTTGGATTGGAGTGCTCCTCGTTTCTATGTACTAAATAATGTTCTATTTAACAAATAGCGATTAAGCAACGTCATTGCAATTCCGTTTCAGAACTCTATTTCGGTCCGCTCTCCATTACTTTTGACGGGCACTCCAATCGTTCAACATTCCGCCCAGGCCAGAAGCAGCTGTTTTCGTTTCTTCCAAGCTGGCCCTTCCAATTTCCTTCGCAGTATCAATAGACTTTTCAATAGATTCACCTACTGATTGCATGTTCTGCATTCGATCTGCTTGCCAGCTAGACAATTGTTGGCTAGTTGCATGCAAACCCTCCGCTGGATCAGCCCTGCTTTCCGCCAAACCCTCCGAAATACCGCGAGCCTGGGCTGCAGCAGATTCTCTTGCCGCTTCGAGCTTCATCGCCGCAGCTTGACTTGCCTCTTGTATTCCGCTTGCCCAGCTACTCTGCAACTCGGAAAGCCGGTTAGCAAAGGTCGCTAATCCACCTTGTGCAGTGTGTACAAAGTCGTTCAAGATGTGTTGGACTGTAGTTGATGCTGAAGATAGATCTGTCAATCCAGGCTGAGTCCAGTCAATGTGGGATGCGACGTCGGGGCTGGTAGCTACCAATCCAAAGGTAAGCGCAATGGCCAACACTAGACCAGCTTTGGATGGCCCTGCCAATCCTTGATAGGAACTCACAAAATCAAAGTTACTTTGATCACTAGTCCGTCGTGGTTTTGCTGCGACAACGGCGTCAAACCTCTTTTCTGCCAGATTCTCCTTCGCTACATCGTTTGTGTTTTCCGACAGGTTTGAAATAGCGTTTTCTTGATTGGTGGCCGCTTGCGCCGAAGACGAGTGATTAACCGGAATGACTGACATTGCGTTCCTGAAGTTGGGAAGCGAAGAAGTGCTGTGCTTCTCTTGCACCTCAGAAGCGGTGTCTGCGTGATGTGCCTTGAGGTCGTGTGAGGTATGCTGCCTTGCCGCAACGTTCTTTGCTGTGGTCACAAACTCAGAAGAGGCAGTTGCTAGATGGTCCGTTTCCACTGTCTTGCCCACCTTGAGAGGCTCTGCTGATTTTACTGCTGTACCGACCGCAGCGGGTGACGAAAGATGTTCTTCCGCCTGGCTTGTATGGTTCAGTCTGTGATGCCTCGCAGATTTCGCTTCTGCTACAGGCGCAGGAGAAAATGCTGAAGTAGGGGCAACTGGGATATGCTGTATGTCTTCTTGTTTGGTGTTGGCAATTTCCATTGTTCGAAGTCGTTCTGATTCTTCGACTACGATTTCTGCGGCTGTTGTTGGGGCCACTTCGAAATTTCTTTTCGCTCCGTCGTCGTTCTCAAAGTGCTTATCAACCTTGGCTTCATACAGCTTCTCGTACATTGAGGACTTTTCGACATCCTTTTGCAGAGTTTCAGGTGAATCGACGAATGCGACATGCTTGCTTCTCCCTTCGTCTTCCGCAGCTTGTTGATCTTGGACCCTTGTCGCGTAATGAACTCTTGCTCCCAAAAGTCGCTGCTGAAAGGCATTTTTCATTTTCTCTTTTTGCCTTTGGCTGCGAACAAAGTCATTCTTGATCCTTGCCTCTAAGAGGTCTTGTTGAAAGGCGCACTCTTTCTTCGTCTTTTCTTTGTGCACCGCCAAAGCATCATATCGGATCCTAGCCTCCAACAGCCGTTGTTGGAATTGGTAGTTCGCCACTTGTACTTCTCTTCGCTTCTGCCGCTGGAGAGATTTGGAATGAATCTCGAGACTCGTTGCCAGCAATCGTTTTTGAAACCTGTAGTCGTCCAATCGTTTCTTCTTACGACTGGTCAATACCGATGGTTTGTACGAGGGCCCGGCCCCATCTCCAGATGCCATTGCTTGCAGGTATTCCTTCTCTGTCAAATCCGCGTGCTCATTCATTTCCAGCTCGACTCCCGTTTGTTGGGAGTATTCTTCCGCCCACACCATGTTTCGGATAAAGATCTTCATTCGTGACGGACTCATTTCTTTTCCATAGGTCTTGCACCACCTGCCATACTCATCTTGAAGTCTCGTATCATCCTCCGTTGTCGTCGTCATCGTTGCTTGGTCGTCGGTTTCGGTAGTACCAACAGATTGCTTGGCTCTAGCCACCACAGCAGGAGTGACCTCCTGTGGATCGGAGACATCCACCGTGTTTGGTTCCAAGTCGGCTTTGGCTGAGACAACTTCCTTGGACTCTTTGGGTGCTGGTGGTCGGCTGCTCCCGGCATCCATTTCATGGGAAGATATGCTTGCACTGTTCCACCAATCCGAAGAGGAATCCGTGCTTGGGGATGTTGTTTTTGGTGGTGCTGCCTTTTGGACGGTAGTAGGCAAGGGATCGGTGGGCACAGAGGACGTGGACACTGTCGATGGGACCGATCCCCTCCTTGCGGAGTAGGTACTGGTACGCTGCCGATTATAATAATTCGACACGTCGGAAATAGAACCGCTTCCTCCCCACCAATCGTCATTTCTATTGCTGCCAGCGCTGTACGGCGACGCTGGGGTTTCCCTCGCTGGTGCAGCGGAGACAGGGGCAGCTGAAGTGGAAATGGAATCTTCTTGAAACAATGGGGAGGGCGATGTAAAGTCTGGTTGTGACACTACGTTGGAAGGATCCGGGGACACTTCCTCCGGTGCAGAATCTTGTTGAAACGGGGTTGATGATGACGGGATTGTAGAATCTGTGTCAGACAATACTTCGGAGGTTTCGTTCCGAATCACTTGGGATGTTGCCGATGAAAGCTCTTCGTGTACTGCAGGCGGTGATGCTTGGTCTGCTGGTGTAGAAACCGCCTGAGATTCCACATGGGCTCCGGCAGGATCTGAAAAATGGATCGCGGTTTCTTGTACACTATGCAATGCCACTGACGATGGAGGTATAGGCCCTTGCATGTTGGTAGATGGAGTTTGCGAGTTGATGGGATCGTTTGTGGTTCCATGTTCATTTCCAGCAGATGGAGGAGTAGTACCACTATTATCGCCTAAGAAACTCCAAAAGTTGTGGCTCTGGTTTGCAGACTCCTGGGGTGCCACCTGATGATCTTGTGTAGAGGTTTGAGGTTCCGATGCTGCTGCTGCGGACGCTGCTGACTGTTGCCGCCACCTGGCTTGAGCACTGTGGTTGCGGTTGGTTTGGTGTTGGGACACTGATGAGGACGATCCACTTTCCCACCAGCTTGATTGGGGCGAGTATCCAGTTCCACCACCACTACTGCTGCTGCTGGAAGAGCCACCACTTGTCTCCCACCAAGAATCACCAGGGGTAAAAGAGGAGGAGTATGTATCGACATTGCTTGGTTGTTGTGCCGCTGGTCGTGTTGGCGGCTCCGAAACTTGCAATGGTTCCAATGATTTCAGCGCATTCTCTTCTTCTTGTTTCTTATTCTCTAATATTTGTTGATATTCCTCTTCGGTCCGATCCGCATATTCATTGAGCTGTAGTACAGTCCCCGTTTCTTCCAGGTATTGTTCTGCCAACAAATGATGGTAGGAAAAGATTTCCAATCTGGAGGGATCCATCTCCTTATTGTACGTTTGACACCATTGTTGGTAGGCTTCTTGGAATTTCTTGTGTTCTGCCTCCATGGCAGGTGGACGTTTCAGCAATATACTGTCGTCCTCCTCGTCCTTTCCTTGCTGTTTCTGTCCTTGCTGTTGCCGTTTGGACAACATGCGGACGTATTCGTGATCGGTCAGATCGGCATGTTCGTTGAGTTCGAGACGAACACCTGTCGTTTGATAGAAACGTTCGGCCAACAAATAGTGGTAAGAAAAGATCTCCTTTCGACCAGATTTGGCTTCCTGACCATACGTCTTGCACCAATAATCATAGGCGCTGGTTAGATTCTCTCCATAGTCTTCTGCCTTGTACTGCAATCTTGAAGAAGAAAATGGTGGGTTCTTGTTGATGGACGAGGAGGAATGTCTTGTTCTTGGAGCAAAGCCAACCGTACTATCTACAAGTGTTGCCGCTGCCACGAACAACGCAAAGTTGCATTTCATTATTGTAATTGCCGCTCCTGTTGGTCGGTGATGAACAGATGGATAGAAAGTATGGTATACACTTCAACACCTTATGCTATAGCCTATACCTCTCTTCACGCACAAAAACATCATCCGAAATTTTGAACCTTCGATGTCTGTAGGAATAGTACCATTTGGATACGTAAAGAAAGATATGGTACACCTTGTACATGCGGCAGAATGCTGCAATGCGGCTGCACTTGTTCTCTTATGACGACGGACAGATGTCGCCGTCCAAGATGCAAGTTTCCCCATGTACATCTGGGGGGACAGGATCATCTCAAAACCTGAAGAACTCTTCTCATGAGCCATCTATCAGAGTGTCGACCATTAGTGTAAGTTAATATGTAAATTGTGCTGCCAGGGAATACTATGTTGGGGCATGCAGAGTGTAGATAGAATAGTAAAAGTTTTTGACTAATACTACTACTGTACTATTGTTCTACAATGGAGTATGGGCTTTGTGAGAATGGGTGGAAATAATAATTTCCTGTTTTGTTGTTGTTGTACATGTTGGTTTTTTGTGCAAGTGAAAAACAACAAAAAACCAACAATGGCAAAAATATTGCTTTTTTACTTGGTGCTCTTCTTGGGAAGTAGAACGGCGTGAATATTGGGCAAAACACCTCCAGAAGCAATGGTGACTCCTCCCAAAAGTTTGTTCAATTCTTCATCATTCTTGACGGCCAGAGTAATGTGACGGGGTACGATACGACTCTTCTTGTTATCCCGAGCGGCATTTCCAGCCAATTCCAAAATTTCCGCACACAAGTACTCCAAGACAGCGGCCAGGTAGACGGGAGCACCGGCTCCCATACGTGTGGCGTACTTGCCTTGACGCAAGTAACGTCCGATACGACCCACGGGGAATTGCAATCCTGCCTTGGCAGATGCAGTGGTGGATTTCTTTTCTCCACGACCTCCTTTTCCTTTTCCTATTGTTCCACAACAATAACAAAGAGAAACAAACAAGCGTGAGTACAAAATACAAGCACTTTAAAAACCAACTCGATTGCAACAATAACGCCAGATGCAACGTACCAGACATGTTGCTTGTTGTTCTTGTTTGTTGGGTTGTTCGTTGACTTTCGACGTTTGAGTTTTGTGAGATCGTTCGGTCGGATGCGATGGTTCTGGATGTGTGGACAATGTACTAGCGACAGTGCATGTGAACCGTAGTATCGGTCCACGATGGTCTAGAAACAAGTTCCAAATTATGCGCCAGAGGAAACGAAATCTGAGGCGATCGAGGGTCAGACAAAGTACCAATTCTACATAATCGTACAGATTTCGTCTATTCTTGGCGCGGTAAGCAATCTACGTAATGCAATGCATGTACATTCCATACGAAACACTGCGTATCGCCAAGGCCCGATTGCTTTTCGAGGAGGAAGCATGGGACAGTTGGGTTCTCTCTCATAAAACCCAAGTCGTTGATTGTCTCTTCCTTTTTTTGAAACACTTTGATCCAAAATGGCCAAGACTCCTTCCAAGAAATCTGTCAAAAAGGCAGCACCCAGCAAAAAGAGCGGTGGTGGTTCCAAGAAGAAGCGTGTCGAAACGTACTCTTCGTACATTTACAAAGTCTTGAAACAAGTCCATCCCGATACTGGAATCTCCAAGAAGGGAATGTCCATTATGAATTCGTTCATTAATGATATCTTTGAACGCATTGCAACCGAAGCTGGAAAATTGGCCACTTACAACAAAAAGGCAACTTTGTCCAGCCGTGAAATTCAAACGGCAGTCCGTCTCATGCTTCCCGGTGAATTGGCCAAACATGCCGTTTCGGAAGGAACCAAGGCTGTGACCAAATTCTCCAGTGCTTAAGAGCACACACACACACATTATTAATTCGGAAGTTGCTGGATGCGATCTCCTGTATTGTATAGTAATAATAAATGCGTCATAGACACTTTTGTTTTTGGAAAAACACTTACCTAGCTACTGGTTCTTTTTCTAGTTCACTCTTTGCCAGACTTTTGCAATAGTTCGTTGGCAAGAATTCGTTTGATAGTTTGTAAAGCCAGGAACCAAATGCGTACTTTCTCAAAACATCTTCTCGCGTGTGGAAGACTGATCCGCCCTTCTGCTACAAAGCCACCTTGGGTATACATACATGAAGCCATATCAATGAGAAAAAACTACCAACCAACTAGTAATGGGAGCGAGTACACCAACACGTTTCAATACGATGGACACATGAAATAGCCTTTATCATTTTCCAGTTTCTATCATTAATCATAGCAACGCGGAGTAGCACCCAAACCAAAGGAACAAAAAACACGTGTCTGATGACAATCGTTTCCATTCATTCATTTCCTCAATCTGTAGTGCGAGTGCATTCCGAACGTCCCTTTATCGCTCCAGTTCGTTGCTGCTGGATTGTTACTCCGGATTTCATGGAAAAAAATCATTGGCTTTGTATCTCCCCAGACAGGTAAAAAAAGCACTCCACAATCCCCAAAATCCATAACAGAAAGGCGGTAACAACAACAACACAGTGCAGATTCTCCGCCCATCAACCAACCATCACTAAAGAGAAAAGGATGATTTCTCTTCTACTAGATTCGTGTCTGAACAAGGTAAATATGGGCATCGTCCAAGGAAACCAAAAACCGACTATTGGCAAGGGAAACGGTTAGTCGTCGAAAGCCATCCGTTACCAAGTTGGTCGTTTCCATCAACATATGAAAGAGAATATTCACTTGATGTTCTGGAAAGTCACCGGAAGTCTTGAGCAAATGGCCTTGCAAATCCAAAACAGCCCAAGCCGTTTGACCTTGAATGGGCGATACGTCCAAATCCAAAAAGGCTTCTGATGCTGCTGTTGCTGCGGAAGTTGCCATTGTTGCTGCTGCTGCTGCTATTGCTGTTGCTGATACTAGTTTGCAAAGTGTGGTTAGGGCGAGAGGTGATCCAAGTATTGATTGGTACAGACTGCAATTCCTGCGGATAAATAAGGTTGACCTAGATTTCATGGTTGGACAAGGTTTGGATGTCGTAGGGATGTACGGAGTTGCCGTACCAAACTCTGCCAGTAAGGCGTACGTGTTCGTGCAGTATGCTCGATTGGAATCTGCAATCCATTCCGATCAGTCAAACCCTTCCATGAAGAGTGAATAGTCTCGTCGTTTCCTTTCCCCCCATCAATGGTCCGTTGTACCATTGAATGGATGCAGCACATATGTGAGAACCCAATACATCCTTGTAGCATGTATATGATAGGGTTCGTGGATGAGCAATGGTGTGGCTTGGAACAACTGATCATCACAAGACCAGTCCTACTCTCTAAAATCGCCCTTGGTTTCTTTCAAAAAAAGTTCGCAAATAAAATTTTTACTACTACAGTACTGGATATATCATAAAGAAAATATCCCAGTCTCCAAACAACAATCCTTCCATTGTTCATCATCATTCATGTCCGCAATGATATTGGAGTGGACGTGCTTGAGGATTCGCTATTGGTTCCACCACCTACCATCAAAGATGCTCCAAACATTTTGAATTCGGCTAATTGATCCGCCAACGAATCCATCGGTTCCCCTGCAGGACCCTTGTTGTCTGTAGTAGCAGTCGTAGTATTACTACCACCACCACCGTCTGCCACCACGCTATCAAACAATGCCAACCGTTTGGGTGGTGCCGTTGCAAACGATGCCACTCCACTGGCGGCAGAGTACAATAATGGGTTATTATTATTCTCCGCCGAAGCTCCTCCTCCTCCTTTGTCATTCAGGATGCTTCCCGAGTAGGAATCCACCGCAAATGGCATTTCATTGTCTTCCAAATCGTCCTGAAGTTGTGGCAAGTACGCCTGATCGTAATAAAAGTCTTCCGTTCGGTACCGGGGATCCAAATTTGATCCAGGTGGACGCAAATCGCTCAAATTGAATACCTGTTTTCGTTCCGAACTATCCACTGGAGGAGGAGTATTGGGAATCGAAAAGACAGATGCTGGTTGCTGAAATGGACTGGAATGTAACAAATCCAAAGATGTCTGATGTTGCTGCAAGGATAAATGACTGACATCGTGTGGTGGTGCAGGAGCAGGTGCCGATAGGGGTTGACTGGGTGGTTCTCCCACAAAGCCAGCAGGCCGAACAAAGGGTGGAGTCACGGAGGATCGTGGTGGAATCAAAGAGGAGGAACCATGGGTTCCAGAACTGGGAGGTGTCGGACCGGCAGCCAACAAGTATCCCGGAGGAGTCGACGACAACGGCGTACTTGCCAGGGGGCTGGGTGATCCGTGGTAATGAGGATGTTCCGTACTTGGTCGGTTTCCAGCAGAGGAAGACGACATATTCTTCATATTGGGCAAATGGTTGTTGTAACCATATCCATATTCCCCAGCCGTGGCGAGATTCGATGGTTTCAACACCGGAGATGGTGCTGGTGCTGGGCTGCTTGTCGTTGTGGTGGTGTTATTGACGAATTGCGGTGGTGCATGATGCAAGGCGGCTCTTCGTTTTTCGGCAGCCTCCCGTGTCTCGCCATTTTCGGTATTGTTGTTCTTGTCATCGCTCATCATCATGGCCAATGATAAGGCACTTAAGTTCTTGGTGGGGGGCTTTGAGGACTTACTCGATGGTGACCGTGACGACATTGGTCCATTCGTAGTCGTAGTAGGAGGAGTAGAAGAATATTGTTGCCGTTGGGGTGATGACGGATAATTTGTTGGTGGTGGTGATGGCGTCAGAGGCAAGTCACTATTTCGTCTCATTTTGGCCGACATCAGAGGTGCATGTTGTTTCGGAACGGAACTTCCAAAATCCGAATTGGATCGATGATAGGGTGCATTCGATCGTTGTTGTGTTGCAGGAGCTGATCGTGCCACCACATGAGAATCGCGCTTGGAAGTAGAAGTATTGTTGTTGATCGTGTTGTGGTGGTGCATATTCTGGTTCGACCATGGATTGCTGTCATGGTTGTTGTGATTGTTTGAAGTAGCAGCAGCAGTAGCAGTGTTGTTGTTATTCATGGGAATTGGTCGCGAGGTGGCACGGCCTGCAATCGAGACCGTGTTGGTGGTAACCGTATAGGCAGGAACGGTCGGAACCAGCTGTTGAATCATTGGTTTGGGTGCATAAAAGACCTTCCATCCCAATTCTCCATAGGGTGTCAAGACCGAATGTGGTTGTCCTTGTGTCGAAAATCCTTGATTGGAAACAAGACCTGATACATCATCATTTCCTTCACTAACGACATAGATACTAAAGCCAACATGGTTATCATTCCCTCGTCCATTTTGTTGTCGTAGCGCTTGTGCGGGCAACATGCGAGACCATCCATACAGGGTTCGCAACCAAATAACAATTTGTTTGCATACTTGACGGAGTTGTACAATCGGATCGGCCGAACCATGTTGAAAGGAATAGGTCGTTTTGGGTGCATATTCAAGGCACCATCGTTCGAGCAGTTCTCGTCTCGAATCTTCATGTTGATAATAGACATCCAATCGAAGCGGAACGTGCAAGGCACGTTTCCAACGTTGCAATATAGACCTAAAAAAAAACAAAACACAAACCAAAATAACGTAAAGAGAGAGGAAGGGAAAGAAATCATGATGAGCTCCAGCTCTACATGGTGTGTCACGTTGCCTCCAACCAACATCAAATGTAAATAAAGACACGTACCGTACTCCTTGAACTTCCGGAACCAACAGATTGAATCGACTGCTGCTGTTACTTCCTGGCAAATTTTCAATCCAGCATCTACTTCCGACGATAATTTCGGCAGCTTTGGCAATGGCTTCAAAGACGACCTGGTCACATTTCGCCCTTGGACCATTTTGTGGATCTTGAATATTGTAATTCATTGGGGAGGTGGTAAGACCAGCACCACCAGCAAGTGGCCCTCCTCCCAGCGATGATGGATTTCTCCATGAGGACATACTAATGGTTCACCGACAAGGAAACAAGGAGTGTTACCCAATCGCGACAATGGGGAAAACCGAAAAAAAAGTTTTTCTATCGAGACCTCTCGCGACTTTACAAAAACAAGATGGGCGTGAAAAGCTGCTCTGCTGATGTTTGTTGGTTTCACGGCCAAAAGGACTTGTATTGTTGTTTTTGTTTTTCGAGGGTTCAATAGTAACTTTGGAAATGCTGATTGCCAAAAAACAATGTTTTCGTGTTGTTGGACAATCGCAGCAGTCGGGTTCACACAGGTGCTGAAATGATGAGAGACTGGGAAGAGAAGAGAAATATGGTGTATCGTACGTATTTGGATGCAATGCAGGGAAAAACAGACGTGAGAAAAATCGAGAGGTTTTTCCACACAAGGCACAGGAGTTGATGCGACTTCGCGCGCCGGAGAACCGATGCGTGTGTCAGAATTTCGCCCCCCCCATGCGCCATGGACATCAAGAAAAAGTTCTGCATTCTATGTTCCTTTTGAAAAGTCGGAGGAGTCCATGGATGGGTCACGAGTCACATGTTCTCCAGGTCATTGAACGGGTAGAAAAAGGTACACTTGGTACTATGTGAACGTGTTCAAAAATATAACTGTTCCATGTGTATCAGGATACCACCGTACGTATACCCTCAGTACAAACAGATCGAAACTACCCCGGTCATTCTTTGATCCTTTTTTCTGTTCGTTGAAAATGTACTGATGCGGGGAGACACCCGTCGCAATCCACTCTCTTGTTTTCAAGACAAAGCGACACAAAAGGGACCAAGAAAAATGCTTACAAAGTAGATTTTAATTAACGGAGCATAAGATTAGAATCTTTGGAAAGAACAGCCTAGAAACAATAACAACACTCAAGCAGGCAACAACAACACGTCCAAAGGAATTGAAACAAAAAAAAAGAGCATTCCATGCTACTACTACAAGAGAATATGAGTGTTGCTGTGTCTCCCAGAAATAGTGATGCTGCAGATGTCGATGCGGATATTCTAAGTGCATTTGGTCAACTCGAAGAGGCAACAGCAGCAGATGACGATGACGAAGAGGAATCCACAAAGGCATCAAACGCCAACAACGCCACCGCTATTGACTTTTCTCATCGTGATTCTGTACAAACCTTATTATTGACCAAGGCTTCTTCCAATTGTAATTTTCGTATGAAAGAAAAGGATCTTGTTGCATTGCGAAAGTTGCCAGGGAATACACGATGCGTTGATTGCGGGAATGAAAATCCTACCTGGGCTTCGGTCAATTTGGGTGTCTTTATGTGTCTCGCATGTTCGGGAAGTCACAGGTACGCTACTCTTTTAGCAAAAGCAAATTGCTTTTCGTGGAGCAATGAGAGAGATTTTTCCCTAAACCGTGCAGCTATCTTACACCACCCTCCCCTGCCTATTTAGATCACTAGGAACACACGTGTCGTTTGTCCGGTCCGTCCAAATGGATTCTTGGTCGGAGGCACAGCTGTCCAAAATGTACATTGGAGGGAATACACAATGTTTGGAATTTTTAAAGAATCATGGAGTCGATACGTCCAATACTACTTCTATTCAACAACGGTACGATTGTCCCGCATCCTTTTTGTATCAACAGGTCCTACAGGCCCGACGAGATGGACGGCCGGAACCGACCGAATTGCCCAAACAACAAAATCATTATCATCATGGTAGGAGCCATAGCTATAGCGGTCATGGTTCACGAACTGCTAGATTGAAAAAAATGGAAGGATTTGGTAGTACACCATTACCACAGCCAGAAGAGGAAGGCATATTACGGCGAATCTCCAGAAGTATATCCTTTAAGGAAGGCAAGGAAAGTGCAGAAGCTGCTGCCGCAGCAGCTGTAGCTACATCGTCATCATCATCAACTTTGGAAGAAGACAAGGATGAGAAGCAGGAAGAAGAAGCAGCAGAACAAGATGAAGATAGTGATGCATTCAATATTGACGATTTGGTCAATCAAATAGTCGAACAGAATGATGAAGGATTCTCAGATCGATGGAGTCAAGTGCAGAAGGAAAGTGCCATCAAGCCAAAACAACCTGATAACTTATTTTCTAGATGGAGTCGAACCTGGTCATCAGCCGTCTACAAAGAAAATATGGATAAAGTGCTAGAAGAAGAAGATCTGGAAGATGACGAAGAAAAGACCACAGAATCAGATAATAATAATAACGATGCAATGGGCTCTGAAGATGATGATGAAAAAGTGAAGAATAAAGACGAAGAAGCGGCGCCAAGTGATGAGAATCAACAACCCCCACCATTGTTTCAGTTGGGCGGCCTCCGATTCCCTGTTCCCCAAGTATCTGCAAAGGTTGGGGGAAGCGAAACGACTACGACCGAACAAGGCGGTGAAGGATTCCTTGGAGGAATTTTGGGCCGAAGGTTGTCAGTTTCCAGTGCCCCGCCGGGGTTGAACACCGGAGAGGATACTACTACTAGTGGGGCCAACAAGGAAGAAAGTGAGGAGGCGGTGGAACCGTCTCCTCTATCAGAAGCAGAATCGCCGGAACCCTTTTTTCGGCGAGTGCAACGAACTTGGTCATCGTCCACAAAAGAGCAGCAACGAAAAGTGGACAACCAGCAGCGGGCAGAAGACAAAACGGCACAAGATAATGATTCTGGAGTGCCGAGCGAAATTAGAACTGGAACTAGCGAGAATGGCGACTCAACAGCCAAGGGAGAAGATACTGAGACAGCAAAGGAGGATACACTGCCAGAAGCAGAATCTCCTGAGCCCTTTTTCCGACGGGTGCAGCGCTCTTGGTCATTGTCCACAAGAGAGCAAGGAACGCAGGGGGGTGAAAACAAGAAGTCGGAAGGTGTTGATTCCGGAGTGCCTAGTGAAATCCAAACTTCCAAAGTTGAAGATAAAGCAATGGATGATACAGAAAATGAAAAAACATTGCAGAAGGAATCGGATGTTGAGCCTTCTACTCAGCAGACGATTGAAATGGCAGGGAACAATAGCTCAGTCGCGGAGCCTATTCATGAGCAATAGATTGCAGCATCTGCCATTAGAGCTACAGCTATGACACGAGACGTTGGTCTCGTCGCCAAGCGATTACAGTACAGAAGATATGAGGGAGTAAAAGTTAGTAACAAACAATAGTGTAAGCAACATGAAATAATTCGGCTTGTCACGGACAGACTGACAATTCCGGGTCCCTTCCTGAAACACCTGTGAAGATTCTTTTCAAATCTCAATCATCCATTGATCATTGCTGGTGGTTGCGATGCACTCGCAATATCTTTATTGCCGCATTGTCTATCGCCATTCGTTTCCAAAATGTACAGCAAATACCTGACAGTCCTCCACTTATTCTTTTATTACGACCTTTCGTTCTTCTTGGCGTTTGCATTCGATCCAATCCATCCCAGCAATAGAGTAAATCCGATCCCCCAACATGATCGGCGCGTGTTCTTTCGAGAGGCGGCTATTATGACTGGCGGCATGTTGCCGCTACCGCTCAGTCCTACTCATGCAGTGGCGTTCATGTCCAATCCGCGACCCGATGCTATCAGCACGTTGGTGCTGGATTCTCCATCGTCGAGAGCTGGGATCCAGTTGACAGATGTTCAGGTTGGCGCGAAGCTGTTTTCAGCAGTGAAATCGATAGGGCCAGAGGGCGAAGCATCCAAAAGTGGCATTGAGGTAGGGATGGTTGTTGTGGGCAAAAATTCTTCCAAGGGTGTTGTCAATCAAATTAAGAATGGACCGTATCCCGTCGTTCTGCAGTTTTACAACCCTGCCGCTGAGACGGGTGCCAAGACAGCAGCCGAAGGATTACAGATGGCACAATCTTCTGAAGCACTCTCAGCCGTTGCCCCAGCAGGTCCACCAAAGCTTTCCTACTCGGGAGCAGGGTTGAGTACGACAGTAATTCGGAAAGGCGACGATTGCAAACTAAGAGTCAGGCGAGGAGACACCGTTAAGATCAACTATATAGCTCGGATCGCTAGTCCAGGAGGGCCGATTTATGATAGTACTCAAGAACGCGGAGGACCAGTTGTGTTCACTGTGGGCGATGGAAAGGCTATCAATGGGGTCGATAGTGGAATTGGAGGAATGTGCAAAGGAGAGATCCGAGAGCTTGATATTCCAAGCGGTCTCGGTTATGGACGATTCGGTTCTCAGATGTTTGATATACCCGGAGACACGCGTCTATGGTGGAGAATTGAACTTCTCGAGCTAACACCGGGAGATATGAAGTTTCGATGAGCACGGCAGATCTCCAGGCCACTTCGCGAAGAATTGTGTCGAAACTCGCCGCCTTGCAAGCCATCTCATGTCTTGGAATTCGTTGATGCAAGGCATCCAAATCCAACGACTTCGGCGTAGGCATATTATTTGGATGGAAAATCTTACAATGCAACTTCATTCATGCAATCTTTTGCCTGATCATTGGTACCACAAGCCTTCAATTCTATATCTGGTGTGATCCCAACTCCGTGGATGTCACGACCAGATGGAGTAATATACTTAGCCTTGGTGACTGAGAGTCCTGCTCCATCCTGGAGCTCTTGTAGATTTTGGATCCGTCTGTAGTATATTTTTTGAGAATGTGGTTGAGAAAATTCTTCAAAAATGAAGTTTGCGAGTTTCATGATACGATCAGAGTCTTACCCCTTGCCGAACGTCCGGCTTCCAACGACCGTTGCTCGATGATTGTCTTGGAGTGCGGCGGTCAGTATCTCCGATGCGCTCGCCGTCCGTTGATCTACCAGTAGGTAGAGATCAATGTCCGTGTCGCTCCCGACTCCGTCATTGATGTAAATCGTCGACTTGCCAGACTTATCCACTTCGGAAATAATACGAGCCTGAGCTGGAAGAAAGAGTTTTGCAACATCCACCCCCGCAGGCATGTATCCACCTGCATTTCCCCGGAGATCCACAACTACAGAAGATAGTGATTTTTCCTTTCGAACATCTTTCAATGCTTCCATGACTAGTTTTTCTGTCTCCAAATTGAAACTGGATACTTTGATGAGGCCGACTTTGTGCCCAGATTGGGATGTGAATGTGGTCGTCTTCACAGAAGTCGTTTTGATTGGTGATCTCGTTATCGATAGACTTTCCACCGGACCACGTCCACTACCGGATTCTCCTCCACGTTGAATAGACAAGGATACTTCCGTCCCCTCATCTCCTCTGCACTTTGCAGCTACAACCTCGGCAGTAGATCCAGATATGTCGTCCCCATCAACCTTCACTATGGCGTCTCCTGGTTGGATTCCTTTCTTTGCTGCTGGACTATCTGGTATTACATTCAATACGACAATCTTTCCCGTTGAAGGGTCTGCAATGAGTTGCACACCAACTCCGGCTTTTGGTGAGTTTCCTCCCCGAGCGTAGGATGTCAATGTCTCAAACTGATCGGGAGTCAGAAATCGAGTATACGGGTCCCCCAGCACTGCCAGCATATCCCGAATTGCCGAATACACGACTTCTTGTTCGTCTGGACCAACGTTGGCGACACGTTGTACTGCCTTCAATCGTTCCTTTCGCCAACCTTCCTCACCCAAATGATTGAAGGATTGGTCCACGTATTGCCGATTGACTTCTCGCCAAACATTGTCCACGAGCAATTGTTGCTCCGTCAATGCCCATGCACTGGGTCGATGCAGTCGATAAATAGAGTTTCGGTGGCTGCCCATTTCTAAAGTGGAGGAAATTTTCGGACAGATACCAAAACCCAAGTCATCGGTGGGAGGGAGTATATCGAGCTGGATGGGCGCAAAAGTGAAGGCAGTGGACAATGCAATGGCACCGGCCGTTTTCCAGAAGTTTGAAGATTTCGCTCCGTCTTGTGGTGCGACAGATCTTGTGATCAAAGATTCAAAGCTCCCATGCCGTGGAACTGTATCGATGTTGTTCTTGTTCACAGGCAGTTGGAGTGCGAAGGCACAGGAGGCTCCTAATACCAACAGTTGGGAACGGAAGAGATTTTTCATTGGAAGTTCGATTCCAACCCCAATTAACCGAAAGAGTTATGGCAATGCAAGAGAAGCTTTTGGTTCTTTCAAACGAGCCAGTGTGAGTAACAATTGGAATACAGTCGGATGAAGTCTGATCATGAGAATGACGACACCAACACCATCATTGCTTCGTCAGTCATGAATCAATGAGTCACTACCGTATGGCAATCCACCTTTGGCATATCTTTGTTCCTCGTGTTGAAGTTGGCACGCGCGCACATCAATGAGAAAAGTCTTCGACACGACATCAGACAACAACAGAACTCAACACAAACGTTCATTTCACTCCCCGTTGTCCCTGTTGTC
>JAAMXS010001982.1:0-24014 GCA_019693525.1 Cylindrotheca fusiformis | reverse complement strand
AATCGGTCGGTGCGAGAGCCAAGTAGTTGAGGCGGTGCCGGGTAATCCTTCAGGATTAAGAAGCAAGTTCTTTTTCAAGAACAGTCCGTTGAGTCATTCGTTCTACGTTTTCCAGGACACCCAAATTCGGGAATTCCGAAAGTTCTTTTCAAGAACAGTCCGTTGAGTCACGGGAAAGGGACTTTGTATCTAAGAAATTTGAAGCATTCTCACACTCAGGAGAGTAGAGCAGCTTTTCTCTAGGACTACTCCAGATATGGCATTGAAAGAGATCTCCTTCAGTGTTTGTTTGTTGCGTGTTTGTTCTTAGCTATTCAGCTCAGAAGATTGTTCGTACCCCATCTGCAACACCGGTTTTGTTGACTATCTTCCGCCAAGAGCCCACGGGAACGAATGCAAGCAAACAGTTCTATCTTCCTAGACTAAGGCATGATCCTGCTTTAAAATGCTTTGAACAATTGGGAAATTTGTTTTACATCATTCTATATAATTTTATTGGTGGAGACACTTCTCAAGTCTTGAAGTTGCATTGCAGAGCATCACGAGAAGCATCATCACTATACATAGAAGCTAACTTCCGTCTTACGGCCAAGGACCGAATCATATGCGGTTGTCTCCTTTGTGAAGTCTTTCTGACTTGCATCGAACATACAGGTGCTTGATTACATCTCACTTCTCCTTGAACCGAGTTCCTTTCTTCACAAGAATCAACCCATTCAATTTTTGGGAAGTTGAGTAACCAGAAATGGTTGTCGACTCTCTCTGATTCACTATCGCAGTTGTCGTGCGAAGATTCAAAGGTGCACACCATGATTTCCTGTTCGAGTCTTGAGGTTTGTTTTTGACAGTATTTTGTGCTTGAAAGAGTCACATTGACTTGTCTCTGTTCGATGATGCCGCTGGCAAGCATATTCGCTTGTGTTCATTTATGAGAGTTGCGCTTGTTATTATTCAATGGAGTGTTTCATTTGTGGAAATGGTGATGGTAGAATAATGACTTGCTAGAGACAAGAGTTCTCTTATCTGATGATCACTGTCAAGAACTGTGTACGTGGACTGACGAGATTTTCTATCCTTCAGTTCACACCCAAACTGTTATGTAAGCAATTTGGAATCACTCTTCTTCATCTATTCTCTCTGGAGCGCTGAAGATTCGGATTATGCGCTATTGGTACATTTAGGCAGGAAAGAAATACCAGGATTTCGCATCCATAGTGTAGGCTCTTTTCCATACTGTAGATAACAACAAGGTCACAAGAGTCCCACTCCATTTTTGTACGGGTGGCACTGAGTGCCGAACACGATGACATCTGTTCGGAAATTCTATCCGGTGGGTAGTGAAGACATCGTTTCTGCGATGGGTTCTTTTCTCAAGAATGATTGGTTCACTGAAGAACATAAATTTGGTCGCAAATGAGAATCTGTTAATTACTGGCAGACACCACTTGCAGATGTCAAATTTCGACATCTACGGACGTTACAGGTTCTCTGGCTCTGATCTTCACAACTAGCACCTTAGCACATAATACTCTCTTGTGTGTGCTTCGCAATGAATCCTGAAACAGCTGGGCGTAGAGAATGCTCAGAACAAAGACGTAATTGGCCAAACCTGTACTTCTTCCAAAAGGTCCACAATCCGGATGGAAGAACTTTGAACTGTCACACTAAAGAACCTTCGGAGAACAGTTCTTATTCTCTGATCAGGAATGCCAGCTGAAAGCTGACCTCTCAGTTTCTGATTACTGCTTGCAGCTATGTGAAAGTCGGAATGGGTGGCTTTAGACAGCAAGGAACTCTTATGATGGGGCACGACTACCCAAATTGGAATGCTCCAGTTTCAAGAATATAATCCCAAAGAACTACAGTCTTGGCCTCATATCAGGAATGCCAGCCGCAAGCTTACCTTTCTGTTTCTGACCTGTAGCTATGTGAAAGTCGGAAACAGGTGTGGCTTTATTAGAGTCGTACACTCCTATATCGGTTATCATTACCAACGACCGACCAATGCGATTAAAACAAACCTTGCACAACAATCTATGTCACGTAAAGCGTCTACAGCTGTACTTACAGCGTAGATCTCATCGTAGAGTGGTACGATAGGACGATGTCACTCACTCGCACCGTGCGGAGGTCCAACAGAACAAAGACTCGGTTTTATGACTGGTGCGAGAATCATCTATCATCTCTTCCCTGTAACCAGCAGCAGTTCATGTTCAATTGAAGATTTCGTTACTAACCTACGGATAGCTAGGAACTTTATTCACCCCCCTTGCGAACTCGATCTTTGCTGTAACAAGAGTATGGGTCAAGTGTTGGATAAGATAAAAAGCTACGGACACCCTCCATGGCAAATAGGGTATGATTCAATCGTTGTTCTAGATTCTTCAATGGGACCTGCATCAGCCCGATTATATTCTGACTTCTTCAGCTTTTCTTTCTTCCACTTATTCGCAGTGACTACACAATCTGCCCATATGGACATCTTTCTTGGATTATTCCTGTGCTGGCAATCTTCGGAACGATATTCTTCCTTTCTGCTGCATTCGGATGTTCTTTGACGATTTCGAGGTCAGCCTACCATGAAGTTTATATTGGTTATTGGTATCGTGAGAGCACAGGGTTTGCCATATCAAACGGAGAGGAAGGCGATGGTGATATTTGTGTGACTTGGCAAAATACAGGTTCTCTTTTTGATGGTCTTTGGAGATTTGGCAAGGCCATCGGAGTGTTGGGTTGCTTGACGACGGTTCTCCCCACGCTCTTCGATCTTATTCTGCTCTACAGACGTTTGGAGCAGCAATGGTTTTCTCCACTAATTGTAATTCATTTTGGTAATGCAATGATGTGTTTGCTGTTGCTTTGTGGTCTTGAGTCAGCTGTGTGTAAGAACGAACTTTGTGAAATATCACGGGGGGGAAGAGTTGCTATTTTTGGCTGCCTTTTCTGGATTGCTGCTGCCATTTGCCTGCTTTGCTTGCTACGTCGAGAACGGCAACTACTTGTGGAAGATGAGGAGCCACAAGAAGAGTTCTTGGCGTTACCAGCTGCCGAGGAAGCAAGGAAAGAATACCCTGCCCTTCCAGGAAATGAAAAAGCCAGGAAAAAACAGGAGAAGTTCCCAGCTCTTCCTCCAGCTCAAGAACTGGAAAGCGATAGCGACGACGAGAATGAGGTTTACAATGACGACCATAAGGCACTTACAGCTTCCAAGAAATCCAAAAAGAAGGAAAAGCTTAAGGAACTTCCCGCCTCCGAGTCTAGTAAGAAGAAGAAAAAGAAGAAGAAGAAGAACTCTTCTTCATTAAGCGAAGGAGTCTAGTATAAGAAGAGGAAAAAAAATTGAAGGAATTGGACGGTTGTGGACGGGGACCTAGTTGTAAAAGTTATTTATTTTCGAAGAAGGTTTCTTAGGACTTCATTAGTTTTAGCCGGCTTCGAATCATTGCCCATGCTGTATCCAAACTACTTTCCAGTCCTGGCACGACTAACAAATATCAGTCACAATGACTCATCGAAGTAGCTGGACTGAATTGAGTTGTCCGAGTCCGCTTGTTCGCTGTCTGGTAGGACAACACTTGCATTCATGAGCATTTTGAGATGTATGCCAACGAAGTCCTTTCATTCCTTTAACCGCAGAGTAGAATAGTCTCCGAAATGGGGTAAGTGAAGCGGTGAGAACTGCTCATTTTTGCGTCTTTAATGTCTTGACCAGCGAGCTATCGGCCGATCCTCGGATTACCAAAATCTAACACTTGTTCTTTTGGTCGTTTCTAGTGCCTGCTGTAGCAGTGACAGTGGGACTCCGACTCAAGCAAAACCAGCACCTGCGCCTGCTCCAACAATGTCAGCACCAGCCCCGGCTCCAGCACCTGCACCTGCACCAGCCCCGGCTCCAGCACCTGCACCAGCCCCTGCGTCGGGTAAGCATGTGTCCGAGCCCCTCCACAATCCCCGCAATTTCCAAACCTGTTGACTCTAACCGTCCATTCTTTTGAAAAATTCGAATTCAGTTCCAGCACCTGCCCCGGCGCCTGCCCCAGCACCTGGTAAGTTTATTTGACGAATATCGACGTCTTTGCCTTGTTTGCCGCGACCTTTATTCATTTGCAATCATCCTCGTTGTCCTATGCTATCGTCATCAGCACCTGCACCCGCACCTGCCCCCTCTGCCGCTAGTACCCCTGCTCATCCAGCGCCCACAGGAAAAGCTTTCCGAGGTTGGGCACCACCAGAGAAAGATTGGGATAAGACCGAGACTAAGAAGTCGGATGAAACTCGAATTGAGATCCAGGATGAGTGGGACGAGGAAGGAAACTTGACTCGAACCACCATTAAAAAAATTAAGACCCCTGACTGGAAAATTAAGACGGAAACGACAGTTGAAGAAATTCCAGCAGAGGAAGCCAAGAAATTCAGAAAGTAGGGCTCAGTGGCAGGAGACGTTGGCTATCAATTCCTGTATACATTCAGCGAGGTTTTCATTGCCCATTTTTCTTTGCTTCCGGACCATTTCTTGTCTTACCATTTGTGAAGGATTCTAGCAAACACACCATTCAGAAAACGTACAATTACAGTTTTCTCTAATCTACAAAACTATTTCTTTATACACTATCTTGCCAATAGTCGTCATCGTCGTCATTGCTGATATACCGATCGGCGTAAGCCGTTCTTAGTTTCTCCAGGGCTTGCTTCTGTATTTTGCGGACCTTCGATACTGTCAAACTCAGTTCATACGCAACTTCTTTCTGCGTCTTTGGGTTGCCGTCCACCGAATCCAGGCCAAATCGCATTTGAACGACTTGTGATTCTAGGTCGTCCAAAGTACTCCCCAGAAACTCATCTACATTGTATCGAATCATGTCAGTCAACGCCAAGTCATCTGGGTTGAAAGCGTCACCTTCTAATAACGGCTCATCCTTGTCGCCATCCGGAATCATATCCCTAAGAGGAGCAGCAACTTGCTGCTGATGAACCCACATCTGATCCTCGCCTTCGTATTGGACTGCCTGGTCCACAAATTCCTGTTCCGGTTCTCGGACTTCCCATTCTTCTTGATTGGAATAGTGTGTTTCCAGAGGATCTGCAATTTCTACTGTCGATTCCATACTCAACGCTGGTTTCGATTGGGTCCCGCCAGTGCTAGCGGTCTTGACCCCCCACGAGTAATCCTCAAGAGCTCGCATTATAGCATTCTTGGCATAGTCTTCAAACGTTTCCTGGGGACGTGATTGGTTTTCGAAAGTCTTCATGGCCTGCATGAGGGCAATGACTCCTTCTTGAACAAGATCTTCGTGTTTGCCATCTGTGTCAGGGGTTCTATTGTTGTTGAGTTGGGTGTTCACTAAATCGAGCACCCATCGAAGCCCATCCCGAGTCGAATATTCAAATTGAGGCAGATTCTTATCGAGACGCTGCTCTTTTTCCCACTTGTAAATCCGCTGTGCTAGCTCCGTACTAATATGACCCTTTCGGTCTTCCAAAAGAGGCGTTTCGTCCGTCGCTTCTTGTTCCCGAGTACGAGATACCAGGGTTGCTGTTTGTGTAACTCGGCGGCGAGTGGATTGAGGAGCAAAGGCAAAGCTGCTGGCTGCAATCAACGCCGTGAAAATTAGAAGGGGTTTAGAAGGCTTCATCTGGTGGTTTGTATTGCTGCAACAGGCTTTTTGAAAGGAGAGTGAGGCGTGATTCAAGTCCTTTTACGGTTAAGAGGTTGACGAATCTTTGGAGACAAATAGAACAGGGTTCTGAACAACACTTGCGTCCGTGATGGCCATTTGTACAGGGAACGAAGAACTAGGATTCCCTACTGTTCATTTGCGTAAACACTACTCTCTCTCTTGCTGCCAACAATGCCTGTCCATTGACGAACCTGTTCTCGATTTCTAACGACAATCCACGTAGAATTGTACTGTTCAGTTCAGCCACTAGATTAGTCCCACTCTCGCGAGTTCTTAGGTGCTAAGAGTGCAAGATAGGATGTTGGGAGGCCCTTCTAGACATTCAGTTTTCTACACCGATAAGATACAATAACTCATACAAGCATTGTTTGGGATTGGTAGGCGGAGAGACTAAGTGAAAAGTCTTTTGGTGCGCATTCTAAACCCACTGGGTTTGGTGGTAAATGTGCTCCAAAGGTACTCAAACGAGATGACTGGCGATGACAATGATTGTGCCGGAGGCATCTGATTAGTAGTTTTGCAGTGTTTCCAACCTTTTGTTTTCTTTCCCTTGTTTGCTGCTTTTATAGGTAGATGACGACGCCTCGGATATGCTAGCAGGTTTTCGTTGCAGGAACCTGCTGAGTAAGAATTGTATTCGGAATTGACAGGCTCCAAATTTCATGACAGTCTGGGTGGTAAATCCGCTAGACCAGAAGACTCAGCGGCCTTTCTAGCACGTTTTAGGCGACATCGCAGAGGTGTGCTAAATCTCGCACAGTCTCAAAAGTCGTCTGAAATTCCTCAGCCAAGATTCAAACAGATGACAGCGTGGAGAAGACCGTGACGTTCATAGGTCCGGCCAGGGAGCTCGTTTCAGGAGGCATGGTGCCTTTTCCATTTCATCCGAGGCTGGACCATCCTATTCGTTTTAGTTCTTCGCTATCATAGTAACAAACAAGAATTTCTGGGTTTTCTCTCAACAGTGAGTAGGATGTATCCAAGTTTTCTGTATTAGTGGGAAACATTGCAGCCAAGCAAAAAGGATACACTCGATCGATAGGATCCAGTATCGCGTTTGCTTGGGGGTTAGCATCAAAAAGAATTTTGACTCCTTCGGCCCAAGTATATCCATTCTTGAGCGCTTCGTGCAATGGTAATCCACCGCAGGAATTGCGGAGACTGACAGCTTCCGGAAACGACACGACAATGCGTGAAATCAAATCGTGCATGATCTCCGCCATATCAGGTTGTTCGACAACTCGTCTCTGGACAGCATAATGCAACGGCAGATTCCCGTAACAGTCGCGGTATTTTGCGACAGATTTCTGATCCTCAGACTCCTGCTGCAGACTGTATTCCAAAAACTTCCTTGGTACCTGCAAAGCCAGGGCTGCATGTAGGAGAGAATTCGAGTTTGGATCTAATTGGATCGAGGTAAAATATCTTGCTCTAAGAATGAGACTTAGTTTCTGTCCCTGGTGAACGGAAAGTTTGGTCATGTCACGTTGCACGAGGGTCTCCATCGGGTCCTTGGTCGTCGTCAAGGATGCAGCGGAGGGATCCACTTCAAGGAGTTTCTGGACTACTTCGGAGGAGACATCATCACGACACGCCCAATGAATGGCCGAGAATCCATTCGAATCGACCATGGTAATTGTGTCGGCCGCACCGTTGGCGACCAACTCGTCCAAAACGGCAGGAGACGCATTTCGGCCACAGGCAATCATCAGAGGAAGAATGCCAGCGTTGGAACTTGGAGTGTACCGACCTTGTGGGTATGCATCCATTGTTGCTCGGACAACTGTAGGAGGTGGGTGAAGAGCACATATGAAATGCAACAAATGCATGCCTTGACGTTCCTCGTCCGCGTACTGCGCAATAAAAGGATCTTTGGAAAGATTTTGCAGGACGTTGTTCCAGTGAACTACGGCATCCAAGTTGCGGGACCATTTCCACCAGAGTTCATCGTATAACGCAGGAGGCCGCTTTCGTCTGTTCCAGATGACGAAAAGAGGTTTTGGTTTCTTTCGTTTTCTCCTATTGGACAACATTCCTTCTTGGAAAAGGAAGAGCTTGTTGTATCAGATAGAAGGCTTTGGAGGTAAATTTTAGCCATTCTACATAGTTGGATTCTACATCAGGTTGCTTGTCTTTCTTGGACTGGGTAAATCATTGCAGCCAGTTCTTGACGACTGGAAGAAGCACGACCACGGAAAGTTCGATCCGCTCGAATGAACTCTTGTGGTCGAAATACATCTATCTAGCGAGCCCCATTTCTGTGCAATTGGGTGTTCCTCCCTATAAATCTATAATATTTTGGAATTTTGCTTTGGTCACAGAATCAAAGGGTCATCGGACAAGATTTATATCACATACGAATTTTAGTCTTGGTGGGACATCAAAGAACATCACTTTTTAATCTTGGCGGTTCTCAAACAACCATAATCAGTAGGAATGTCGATTAGATGTTTCAAACATTTATGGGGGTTCCTAGATGTTCGTGAATGGTTCTGAGGGGAATTCTGGACAAACTGCGAAAGACACTTAAGGTACGTGAGTTTAAGTAATGATATCAGAGAAACATTTTTCACCCAGCCTATGGACTCAAATTGAAAGACCAGACTTTTTTTGGCAGAGGCAACTTAACAACCCAGCCCTCTGACTTCGGGAAGGCAAACACAAAAAGCCGATTGTTCTTATATTCGATATTTATACGAACCACGCAGCGCACGAGTGCAATAACAAAGAGTCACTCTTTCCTCCAGCAGCCTCATTGCAGTCAACACTGACACCGTTAAGACCACAAGATGAACCTTTCACCAATCGATAGCCTCGATAGATCGTCCGCTGCACCACTGTTTCCAGCACATTCATCTGGAGAATTGATGAACCGCATGCAGACTTCCTCTACACCAGTCGCTGACAATGGGGCCAATGCTACCAGCAGCAAGATTGACAATTCGGAGCTCTCTAAAATTGGTCTGGGTGGCGTAGACACGATTGGAAGGGCAAGGGATGACACGGATTTGAGCAAGCTTTCAGAAAGCAGCAGCAAGGAGGAGAAGGCAATCGTGTCCGGGGCTCCAGCGATTGACAAGGCAGGGACCGCAAAGCCCCCTGTTAAGAAGAGGAGACCGCGAAAAAAATGGAAGAAGCCGAAAGACAAGCCCAATCGTCCGCTTTCTGCCTACAACTTGTTCTTCCAACAAGAGCGAGCGGCCATGGTTGGAGAGAACAACAAGAACAGTGCGGATGCTGACAATGCTGCGGCTGCTGCTGCTGAAGAAGAAAATCAGAATGAGAGTGACGAAGGAGAGAAGAGCAAGAGACGTGTACACAGAAAGACACATGGTAAGATTGGATTTGCAGAAATGGCCCGATCCATTGGGGCCAAATGGAAGGTTCTTCCAGACGAAGATAAGGAAGTCTTCGAGAAGCAAGCCGCAAAGGAGAAGGAGCGTTATGCCAAAGATTTGGCGTTGTGGAAAGAACAACAGAAACTGAAAAAAATTCAAGAAGAGGAAGCGAAAGCTTTACAGAATGAGGAAAACGCTGCAAGAGCAGAACTCGCAACACAGAATCAGATGATGCCAGAGGGGATGGTCAACCGAGGCCTCTCTGGCGCTGGGGCAGCTCAAGAGTTGTCCACCATGGACTACCTTCGTGCTCTCCACAGTCGCCAACAGCATCAGCAAGGTATGGATGATGGTATGAATACATATCCCAATGCGGCAGAAGCATCTGCAAATGCCATCTTGCATCAGTATCAAGGTATGATTTCCACTCACCCACAAGGGCCCCAAGCAATGCCCGGCCAAATGAACCCATTTTTGTTTGCTGGGAATCAGCCCATGTCGATTGCCGAGCAGCTGCAGATGAACGCAGCTGCTCAACGTCAAATGCAGCTGGAGCGATTGCAAGTACAGCAATTGCTTTTGCAAAACCATTTAGCTTCCCAACACCAACAACAGTCCGCTCAAGTAACCGCAATGCAGCAGCAGCAACAACAGCAGCAACAGCAAATGTCGCGGCAACCGTTCGCTCCCAATGGACCTAGTGGGAGGGGTTTCCCACAACCATAGAATCCGCTGATCATTATGGGGGAAGAGCTTCTGTGAATGTTTGGCTTGACTACTACTAGATCAATCATTTGGGAAAATAATGGAGTAGATCGATCGATTAAGCAAAATAAAGTTTATTAAACAAAGAAGGGAAATTTTTGAATAAATATCTAATCAAATAAACGTCTAAGGAGGTTCCTGGTATCAATTGTAATTTCTTATTTCTTGTTACCTCTGTATATGGCAGTGAGCACTTGACATTGGTATCAATTATAATTTATTGTTTCTTGATACCTCTGCACATATTGCCGGCAATGAGCACTTGAGACGACGCTCCTGTGAGCGAAAGTAGACTTGCTCGAAGTATTAGTGCAACTTGCTATTTCAAGTTGGTAGTAGGCTATTTCTTGTATGGTCATGACAAGATTGATTGCTAACGAAACAATACTTCTGTTCCCGACTCAATACCGAGGCAAAGGTAAAGATGGTCGTTCATAATTCCTTTCCCAGCTGGAGGATCAGAACCTTAGACAGATGTTCTTGCAACTGGTTGCTTCTTAATCACCAGAAAGGGATTCTCTCTGATACTCCTAGCCCTGTTGGCAGTTGGAAAACGTTTGAAATCAGAAGAACGCTAGTAGGAGTCGATGTTCACTAGGATACATAGGATACTTGGAGTTGAAAAGGTGATGCATTCGTACGGAAAAGCACCATCCATCGTTTCGCAGCTTGTACTCCACGTTTCTTCTCTTAAGGCAGGACTGTGTGGATAGGTAGTTGTCCTGGTAGTTTTTAATCGAATTTCTGTCTGCCAGATAAATCTGATCATACCGTTCCTAAGCAAATAGAAAATAGTCGGAGTCGATCGGCCAAAAACGTCCAAATTTCATTGGGTCATTATTATCAGCAAGACTACAATAAGTGAATGAGTCCTCTTACTTAACGTTTTTCCTTTGGTCACTCTTGCCTGCAGTTTCTCTGATTAATGATAACAGTGGAGGATAGCTACCCACGAACACTATAGAATCAGAAGAAAAACCAGACCGTTATGTCTCAATCTTGGTTCGCCTGGATTTCATCAGTCACGATTTTGTCTTCTTCACTTCAACACACAAGACCACAAAACAAGAGAAAGAGAAAAATCACACCTTTCCATCACACCATGAACTCTCTCCTTGATGTACAAACCAGTTTGCAACCATCCTTCAATGCTACTCCAATGAAGGTTAGCATGCAATCGACCGAGCCGGAAGCAGGAAAAGTAGCGGTTCCACTCGTTCCAGAAGGAAACGATGGTTTCCATTGCGAGAAGACATCCAAGGTATCCAACAGCAATCTAAAGAAGAAAACGAGCAAGTCTGTTAAGAAGAAAGCGAACAAGAAAAAGTGGAAGAAACCAAAGGGGAAACCCAATCGCCCACTATCGGCTTATAACTTGTTCTTCAAGCAGCAACGGACACTAATGTTGGGCGCTGACAAGCCAAGCCCGACCATGGAGCTGCTAAAGAAACGAGTGCATTGCAAGACGCATGGGAAAATTGGCTTTGCGGAGATGGCCCGAGAGATTGGAAGAAAGTGGAAAGCTCTCGATCCCGAAACAAAGGCTAAGTTTACTGCCATGGGGAAGAAAGAGAAGGAACGATACGACATTGAGCTTGCCAAATGGAAGCAAGGTCAGCGGGAGAATGACTTAGGTGGAGCTCTTGATGTGATGGCCACAGCTGCAGCGGCGGCTTCAGAACCCGCAATCAAAGATCCTGAAACGTGCAAGGATAAGACTGTCAAGATCCGCCCAACTTTGGTGAAAAGTGAACAAACTCGACGTCCCATCACGCCTACTTCTCCACCAATCGTGGTAAAACCGATTCCTGCACATAGGGTGATTCAAGCGCCCCCCTTGCCCATGGATCCGGCATATTCGTGTACTCCCGGATCCTACTACGATAGGCTTGCGTTTCAGAGACTACCGTTGTGGAGTCGTGAGAGGCTGCTCCTGGAGCAGATGTACTTGTCTCAAGCTGCAAACAGTGCAATCGAATCAGATCAGCATTTTTCAGTTCATGATCAGCTAGCCTTCCTGTCGCAAGCCAGGCTTCGCCAGCAACAGGCTCTTGCCAGTTTCTATCGCTCTTAAAAACAGGCATGGGCTGGGTGGGGAAGTCCATACGTTGTGCGATGTGTGTATATGTTGATTTGTTCGTCCGCAATTTTACAAGATAAAAGATAGAGATACCGATTCATATAGATCCAATTTTTTAGCTCTTTGCCTAAGATAACAAAAGATAAAAAAGCTATAATTTTTAATATACAGCTGCCGCATCTACACCACCATTATACCGTAGACCAGATACAGTGAAGGTACTAGATACCAATTCATTTAGTTCCAATTTTTTAGCCATTTTCGTTGGCCGCTAAAAGCCGAAAGAGAATTCCTATTATGATCGAGTGAATACCAACACACACGAGAAGGGACACAAGAAAGGTGAGTAAAACAAGAGCAGGTGCAGCTGTGGTATATCCAAAAACCGTCATCAGTAGATGTTTGTGAAGGCGGTTGAACACATCTTCTCCAGAAGGAATATCTTTCTCAACGAACTGCCTCCACTTCCTACAATCCGCTCCTAAAATCCAAATGAATGTTTCCCTAAATCTGGGGCAGCACATCTGTGGAGCAAAAAACGTAACTTTGCTCATGCAATTCGCTTCACTGTTTCGAATCCTCCCAATCATCCTACTGTTCTTTATACATCGCGACAGTTGGGACCTACAACGAGAGTGGCTTAGCTAAGGCAACGGGTATTGATCACGCAAGATCGTCGTTCAACATTGACGCAGACGTACCAATACAAATTTCCGGGAATAGCTCGAGCAAATACTGGTAATTTTTGTCTCCGATGGTGGTGAGATGAGTATTCATCCTGGGACGACTCAATGGAAGCATCTTGGCGCATGGCTGAAACATGTTTTGGCTTCAGATTGCCTGATGCAACTTTGATTTTCATTTCTGCAAGGACTGATGCCTTCCTTTTTCTCTGGATTCTAGCCCATGCTTCCTTTTCCATTTCATATCTTCTTCGGAGCATTTTTGACCGTTCCTTTGTCGTCGCTTCGTCGCAGTCTGGAGGACGACCAACATAAAACTTCGAAAGATACAGGCGCCTCACTATTTCCTTGTAAATAAATCGACTATACTCGCATTCACCGTATTTTAGTATGACTTGTTGAGTGGATCGAACCCATGCTCGGGTACCGGGATGAGACGAAACTGCGAAGTAGACGTCGGCTGGTCGAGCTTGAAGCATGTAAACATCCATCTTCCAAAGCTGTTTTATCACAAGCCACAAATCCTCTGTTGAAACTTCTTGATGCGATTTTATACTCCAGTAGAATTGTCGATTTTCGAAACCTCTCATGACCGCATCGAATATGGCATTAGAGAATTTGAAATTTGGGTGTTTTTCTGCTATCCGCCTGACGTTGTCTAGCAGTTCTTTGGTTCCAGTCTCTCGCTCGTTGCCAATGTATACATTTCGATCCATATCCTTTTCCGATCCTTGTATTCTAGATTTTTCTTTTCCCACCAATCCTCTGCTATTGACACAACTCATCCGGTACGACATATTTTCCAGGCGCTTTCGACATCCCCCGGATTCGGGATCTTCATCTTCTGCCAATGAGAGTTTATCGTCGGACTTCTCTTTCATCTCCTCTTGTTTTGATCGTTTCGAGCGACTAGCCCATCGCCTTTCTTTTTCATCTTCGAATGCACCTGCAATGCACTGCATAATATCATCACGTTCAAGCAGAATGAGTTCTTTTTGCTTCTCCTGGAAGAATCTGCGTCCCTTCAGATCCTTCTTTATTGACTTCCATACTTTCTTGGAGAACTCCTCATCTTCAAAGATCTCTACAGCAAAGCGGATTGCCCGGCGAAAATCTTTCGTTCCAGGGTGGGAATTGTGCCCTATCCACACATCTGTTTCTTCCATGTTCATATCCTGATCGAATCCTGTCCTCATGAAGTCTGATATACTCGAAGCACGTATCAAATATCAGAGCGCTAGCTGTCGGCTCAATGTGGTGGCTTCGATAATTTTGGGCAAGTACAAAATGAAAGAATGGATGCTCACTTATTACTACTAGTGTTCGCTCGATTTCCATTGCAGAACTGCATCAATGACCCGGACTTTTTTGCAATTGGCCGTTGCATTTCCAGCAGGGAGTGTACACTGTTCGTGTGCTTTGGACTCAAAACACGAGAGTTTTTTCTCAAAGTATACAGCATCATTATCTGAGTATGACGCTTTCTGAGCCACATTTTGTAAGAATGCAGATCCAACCTCTCGAAAAGTTTACTGTAAGAACACTACAAAGCACTTCAAATAGTATGAATCTCTTTGCAAAAAGTGATCGATGGTGTTATCCTTTGTAATGCAGAAGACTCGGGTTCTGTGATAGTCCAACAAGTTTACGAGGTTCAGTGAGAAACTCTTTTTGGGGAGTGTATCCGTGGTCAGTTTCCAGTGCTTTGCTGAAGGTTGCATACAGCAAAAGTGGCGTAGCTAAGATCGCATATCCTACTTTGTTGGGTAAAATCATGGCGCTGAAGGATGACAGCTGGTTGCAGAACCTGTACTCCAAGGATCCATATGAAACAGTACTTAATTCGTGCCTCTGTTAACCCTATGCTAGGAAAGTAGAAACGAGGGACAGGTACATGAACAGCTTGAGAGCGAGTAAGTGCAAAGCTCTCTAAGGAATCCATTGCTGATAATTCGGTAAAGGCTGGACAGTACAGCACACTTCTACATTGCATCCCTCGGAGAAGCTTGTACTGAAAGCCGTCCGAAAGGGTCCACCGTCGGTAAATCATGTATGGGTGACTTAGTAGTAGCCTGGTTTTTCGATCTTGTAGAGGATGTCTCTTTGAAGAGCGTACTTGGTCGGAACGACCCTTCTGGTATTTGAGTAGCCATGGCTCGTTCCAAAGCCATGTAAAGGGGTTCCGCTGCTTTCGGTGGCGGCAAACTAAGCACTTGTTCCGGAGTCGCATGATACCCATAAAATTTTGCATTGACATCCTGCCGAACCGTCAGTATAGACCCTTCTAGACTCATCCCGACAAACAAGCCTTGCGAATGGGCATAGGCATACGCAGGGTGAACGGCCCAATCCGTTTGGCTAGCTGCAACTTGCGAAGTAGCACTTCTCCCCATGGGTCCGACTGCGACCCCTAATTCAGCTCCAAGTTGCACCGTTCCGTTGACCAAGGACTCAACAGCTTCCATAGTCGTTAAGACTACCAAGTAGTGTGTAATATCCCCTCCAGCGAGCATCCCCCAACCCATCCCCAGCGTCCCTAGTGCTAAGGGAGCACTCCATTTTTGTTCCCCGACCCGAGCAATCAAGAGTCCCGTTCCTACACGACCACTCACAACCAACCCCGCCTTGATCACAGTCAGAAAGCACAAGCCTTTGGCACAGTCCAGCAAATCCAGTGGGATGCTCTGCAACTCTTCTCTTTCAAAATGGCACATGCATTCTAGTGTAGATGTGGCTTGCCGTATACTGGATCCCAGTGTGAAGCTGAGTGGATTGTTCCACTTTGTCTTTCCTGACGAGGGCAAATGGTTGTCCTGCTCGCATGGAGGTTTGTTGGGAGCGGTCAAGAAATCGTAGACAGCCTTTGCCAGGGAATGAGGCAAATCACCCAAATTATATTTTTCGACTACGTGAACAAGCCAGACATCGAGCTGAATCTTTCGAAATTGAATCAATTCTTGATTCTGTTGCGGCGCAAATTGCAAGGAAGGTGTCCAGTTGCCCATCCTTCCAGCCCAATGCTTGGAAGGAAAGGAGGTGTCTAATTGGATGTTGTGCGAACGAAAAAGTTCATGCAACTTGGCAAACTCAGAGTATCGATGTTCCAGTTCCAGGACTTCGCTATTCGCCAGGGTGACTTGCAGTATATATGTGGTAAAAGGTTGATCAGACAAATCCTGTCGGGTTTCCGCGCTCAGGACGCGGACCGAGACTGTTCCTGGAGCTCTAGAGTTTCGACGTTCTTCAAGATCTTGAGTGATCCCACCTTTGTGCCTTCGCCATTCTTTGCGAGCGGATGAGGCCAAGTCTGGTGGTTTATGATGTTGAAGCGGCGTCGGGGAAGAATACGAATGAAGCGGGTGGGACGGAGTCTGCGGTTGTGACTTTTCTGCAGACGCTCTCAAGGCTGCTTGTTGCCTCAGCGTTGGCTGAGGACTTGCCGTTTGACTTCGAAAGGGGCTCTCCATGGCTTGGTTTCTTCTCTTTAACTCTTCTTCGCTTTGGGTTCCTCCTATTGTCACTGCATGTTGACTCTTCGTCGACTTCTTTTGTTCACTTTATTAATTCTTTCAACGTCCCATGTGCACGTGCCATCTACAGACTTCTTGGTATTCTGGGATACGGGCGAAAGAATGGAACCAATGTCAGTTGACTTTTTCGACTAAACCAAATTCACTCCACTGTTGACAATGAAAAACCCAACTTAGAACGCTCAGGAAGTAAACCAATCTATTCCGAATACGGCTTTGTTTTATAGTCTTTTCCCAACGGCCTTGATATCTAAAGTCCGCCTTGGTGGATCAATTTTTCGACATCCATGATGGAAGAGTGGCTCCTCGACCCCTCCCCATACCTCTACCCGCAGGAACAGTAGCACCCGCAGGATCAGGCAATCCAAACGAAAATGTAGTGTTCGTAGGTTGGGGTAGGAGCATCTCGTCGTCTTGATCATCTACGTAGAAGAAATTATCCAATATGTCCGCTGCAACTTCACTGGCTTCTTCTACTGGTGATTCGCACACATGTTCCAAGGCAGGTTGAACGTTCGATTCTTCCATGTAGACTTGCAAAGATTCGTCCTGGATTAGCAATAAATTCAAGACGTGGACTGCAGCAATCATGGCATCCGCATCAGGGGATGTCAGCAGTCCTATCAAACCGGGAAGTGACGATCTTATCAACTGGCGGTCGGGTAAGAAAGCTGCGACGATACGTAGATTCGGATTGAAGTCACACTCTGGGGGCAGAGCCAAGGCATTCCACAAGGCATGGGCTACGTCCCGGCGCTCTTCCAAAGACGTCTTATGCTGAAGATCCAGGCGTTGAAACAATGGAGGGACCAAATTGGAAGAAGCTATTGTTGTCGACGGGTGGTTTTCAATGCGGGCGTCTACCAGCAAGCACCCTATTAGCCAGATAAGATCTGCTGTCACTTCTTTACTGACATTTGATTCCAATAGTCGATTCAGTGTGGGTGTCAGCGACTGTAGATTTAGTAAGGGCGGCACATTTGCTGCATAGCTGGCGATATAGCCTAGTGATTGTAGGAGCGGAATGAGTTGCTCATTCCCGCCAATGGCTTGTTGTTCAACCAAGCCAACTATTGTTACGCAAAAAGATGGGTGGGAAACAAGATATTGAACCACAGCTTCTTCTCGACTTGTCAGTGCTGCGGTCATCCAAGCGGCTTGGGTGGCGACTTGTGGCGACTTCAGTAGGGATTCCAACATGGAAGCGGAAAGGAGTTGTTCCGAGCAATAAACGGACGCCCACGCACTCGTATCATTGCGAATTGCATTGGTCAAAGCCCATACAGCTACAGGTTGTTCTATGCACGAGAGCAATGTGGCGACCAGTCCTTGTTGGCGAAGGGCTGGACAAACTTGAGAGGACGGGTCTCCTGTTAGATTCCCCAAAATCGTGAGACAGGAATCGTATTTCCGAGCAGATTTCATAATCAAGGAGATTAACCGGGGGTTTTGGACCATGAGAAGACACCAGCTGGACGGTATTCTGCCGTAGTACGAACCGTCCCCGATTGAACTATAGGAAATTGCTGATAGCTTGACCAAAACATTCAAGCATAGCGTCAGCAGTTTGCTATCCACTATTGCATGATCTAGCAAAACTTCTAACAGTTTCACACCCGTCGCTTCCTCTGCCGCCGAGAGAAACAAGAGTGGCTTTTCTTCCGTCCCGTTGACAACTCCAGTGCTTGCTGGCAAGGAGTTGTGAAGAGCTTGTAGTGATCCTGCTGTGGGGCTACTGATGTAGGTATTGAGCAAGTCTCGAATCAGGTTTTCTGAAGGACTGTAGGTTGAATTTGTCTGTCCTGTATTCCTTTTCCGTGCCAGGTAATCTGACTTTTTTTGCTTTCGAATCTTGTTCGAAAGTGCTCGGCGTTGTTGCGTCATCCGAATCCGCCGGTTGTTCGCATCCGATTGCTTGCTGTTCAAACGTGCTGGTGGAAGCGACATGACAACTTTCTGCAAGATTTTAGTTCATTGGTGATATGATTTGAAATGAACCAAGTATCCTAATCACTGTTGACTGTGTCTGACAATGTGAACTGTCTTGAGTTGGCGGAGGATTGACTGGTTCGACTCAACTGGACTCGATTGATCAGACTCAGCTCTGTTATTTGCAAGCAACAACCGGCCGGTATCCTCTACTCTCGGATGAACTTTTTAAAACTGGGCTAGGTCATGCTTGCAGCTGTAAAAGCTGTTAATCAACTGTTAGCTAATTACACATCTATCAGACTGACCTTGCATCAACGTGTCCATTTCTTCTTCGGTTATTCCTGATCCTTCCCTGCGACTGATGTCCCAGAAATCAGAGAGCTCCATGCCTTTAACATCCCTACGGATGTAAAAAAGGATATACGCTGAGGAATCCACTACATCGCGACTGTGTATCTCGTATATCTGAGCATCGTTGACGAGGCGCCATTGGCCATCTATATCCGATTTAAGCGAAGCGACGTAGTGACCCCCAGACAGCGCACCTTGGTGATGAACGACGCCGTACAAATCATAAAGCATTTCGTTGCGCCCACTGTCCTCCTTCATTGGGGACGACTCTGGCTCGTCATCAGACTGTTCATTGCCATTCATAGAATGCTTCTGTCCATTTTCCTTGGCCGTTGGTTGTTTGCCTTTGTCCGTACCATTCGCGTCACACTTGGTAGAGTTGTGTACGATTTCTCCAGCCATGATTCTCGACAAATCGAGACCCTCGATCGGGAAGTGAACGAAATCCCGAAGCTTTCTTCGCATTTGCATTGTGAACTGAAACCGCTTCAGTTGGATGATGACAACGGGCGGCAGTCTCCACAGACTCATTCGCTTTGTTGCAATTCGAAAATCCTTGCATTGAGAACAGTATGTCTGGAGAAGATTTGTGAGATCAGTGCCTCTCCAAAGAACAAGCTACCGTTGCCTCGCGAAGCCATACATTAAACTTACATCTGGTATTTTTTCTTCTTTGGCAAACGCATCCAGGCAGTCCTCCAAAGTAATAGCACCGGAATGGCCGTCCTTGGAACTGGTTGAGCAGGATTTATGGTTTTTTACAGAAACACCAGGAACACGGGGACGAAACCTCTGCTTCCGGGGCTCTGCTTGAGCACCTCTCGTGCCAAATCCATTCGTAGCAATGTCGACCTCAAAATGCCAGTCTATCACAATACTATCACCATTCATCACAACAGTTGGAGATTCGTCGTCTGGGATCAGACATCCCATGCAGCAATCATACCAAGGACAGAGGGAACACCGGCGCCCATCACGAGAAGCCAGGCGCAAACGGAAACCGTACCTGGGTACAGGACCTGCTGAGACTTCCTCCATGTCTGACAATGTCTTTTGAAGATTTTGGCGTCTTTCTATCTTGGAATTATCATCGCCCGCTTGTGCAGTGCCCCCTGATATAGGAGCTTCGGCCCCTTCCAGAAAACTCAAGACACCACTTGGAACAAAATTCCTCAGACGGTTGGCTACAAAATCGTACATTTCCCGCCCAGTCAAGCTATCAAGGTGAGGTACTCTCAGCAGCAAGGGGGTTCCGAAAACGCTATGGCGGAAAGGGTGCAGAACGTTGTGTGCAACCAGTTCAGATCGCCTCTGGGCGAGAGCCAAAAATGATACTGCTGGTGCCGTATCCTCATCCGATGTGTCGTCGTCTGCGCTGGCAGGCTCCGATAGCTCTTTAGATTGCTCTTCTGGCGTTGGATCCAAAGCGTATACATGCAAAAGAGGCAATTCACCTGAATCTTTGTTTTGCAAATCAGGTAAGCGCCAAGAATTCTGTTGTGCGTAGAAAGTGAGGGTCAGCGAAGAATATAAACTTGTCGGAAACTACTGCGGTCTACTTACTGGTGCAATCTTGAAAATGTAACCTTCTCTCATGTCAACCACTGCCATATTCTTTGCTCTGTTGGCGTATTCCTCTTTTAGCTCTTCCTCAGCCACATTGGTGGAATTTTCCGCCGAATCTTCCACTTCGGCTGTTTCTGATTCGCCATGCTCATCTGCGTACATAACTTTGGCCAAAGAAATGAGAACATCGTACAATGTTCCACTATTATGAACTCGCACACTGTACTTCATCGCTTCCACATTTTCTTTGACAGGATAAACTATCAATGATACAGGAATTGTGTCGTCTTCAGGAAGGGGTATCTGCAAAACTGAAAACGGTTCGAACCGCGCACTTTCATATTTGCACAGTTTGCACTTCAAGAGACTCTTGTACTGACCAGTAAAAAAAGCAACTACAATAGACATCTCTCGTTGCAAATGATTTGACCACCAGATATCAGCAAGCTCGTGATCCGGACGGCCGTCGGAGTCAGGTGCTTCAATGTACGGTTTGTCCTGAATTCGATTCAAATCCTCTGACAAACCTCCTAGAAGGAATGCAAGAAACTCTTGAGCGTCATGTTGCTCATTTCCAGCAAAGATGTCGTTGAATTTCCCAATTGACTCTTTAAAGGTTTTCGGGGTCAAAGCTGGAGCATTCACTGGTGCGTATGATCCAGGTGCAGTCACTCGTTTGGGTTGGTGGGGTGCCTGTTGGTTGAATCTCTTCCACAATGAATTTATCAAAACGGCTGATACCTGGGCAAGCCGACCTTCATAGCCCAAGGGGTTTGTGGTATTGATATCATTCAAATAGTATTTCATATTGAAATAATCTTTGAAAACTGGAGTATGGCTGAGACATTGGATCGAAGAATTCATATAGCACGTGTTGCCCATGTTATACAAACCCACAATACCATCGCCACTCTCGACTGGAATCGCGTCGTTCTTGCTGAACGACCATTGTTTGCCATCCATACCGCGAGGCCACAAGCCGGTTTCCTCGTCTTTAAGCTCTAGCAGCAAACTGATATTGGAGTGACCCGTATGGTCTCCATCTTTGAGTCGTCTTTGATCCGCGATATTGGCATCCAAATTCAGTAACCAGTCTCCACCGCCCTTTTTATTGGGTGCATCCTCTGTATTTGAAGCAGAAGTATCCATTACCCACAAACGTCCCATTCCGGGATCGATGTCCAGCCCTTTGCAAACCTGCACCAGAAGTTGTCGGACAGGATTTACGCGGCTCACAGGAACTCCTTGCTGGAACGGTCGTGCCTCTCCTCTTGATGTTGCATCGCACATGAACATTGTTACGAAGAAGGGATATAATTCAATTTCATGCTCAGTCTTCATCACGTTGGGGCGTGGTGAGGATGTCGATGGAATGTAGGGAACAACGGTGCGATAAATGGGAGGACCACCGTCATACCAAGCTTGAAGTGCCGACCACGCCAAAGGAGGCAAAATTTCATATTCGCTACGCCATTTGATATCCACTCGCAATGCCAAGCTTCCATTGTCGCGCAAGAGCCCCTTGTTGGATATTTTGCTCAGCCGTCTTGGACTCGTAGTTTCGCCACTCTTGTCACGAAAATCCTGCCCATCTTCTGGTGTGAAACTAATCTTTTGAACAACAGAATACCAAGTTTGGTACCAATTGTAATCAATAATGTACCAAACGGTACCAGATGGACCACGTCGGCTCAACTCCGTCTGGGGGTAGCGAGCTTCGTGTCGCCTCTTGATTTCGGCCACAATGCAATCTTCTAGACTGGCCAACTTGGGTGGAATTCCAAACAAGACGCTTGCCATCAATCTCAGTTCCATAATAAAGGGTCCTAATCGCTTTCGTGCTCCCTTTCCTCCCTTCTTGTTCTTTTTTACCCTGTGCCATTTAAGGATTTGTTCCAAGGTCACTGTTCCATCCGTAGAACCCACTTCGTCCAGCATGTGATCGACCAGTATTTGCAAAGGAATTGTGGCGTTTGGAGCGTTGTCCTCCTTCCATGACTTGGGAACGAGTCCCAGCGCTTTTGCAGATTGCAGTGGAACCGTTGTCTCCTCAGCCGCTGTATCATCAACGTCATTTTCATCTTCCGCGTCGCTATCTTCTGTTTGATCATCCCCATACCAGCGATCCATATTATGTCGAAATTCTTGGTGATTGCAAATTAGCTTGAGCAATTCACCAACCATAGGTTTTGTCAAGGACTTGGTTCCCACCGTCCCAGAAATCATTTGTAGTATCCAAAGGACAATGGACTTATCATCATCTACCACTCGTACACACATGCCACCAAATTTCAAGACTTGTGCCAATTCCCAGTATCCCGATTGGTTGGATCCTTTGCTTTGCGACATTCCAGTTGAAAACACTTTTTCGCAAATATCCAAAGGCAAGTATCCCCCATGTCCCAATTCATCGCTTGGACTGCACACGGCCTTTTCAAAGACGCTCAATGGAATGGTCTGTTTGGGAATCGCCGTACCATTCACGGGAGTGGTGGTGGTTGTGGCACTACTAGTATTGTTGCTGCTGGTTGTCTCTTCGACATTCATCGGATCTCCCTGAATCACCGCATTGGACGATTCGACCAACGAGTGGTACCGTCGTTTCACTTCGTACAGTCGATGTTCTGCCAAATCGTAGTCGTCCAATATTTGTTCCAACCATCGAACTTGTTGATCAATCATCTTTAGGTAGGCAGCTGTATTTTTTGTGGTTGATTCGCATTCTTCTTCTTTGCCGTCTTCTTGTGGTGGTACGGGCATCAGGGCGTGTGCCAAATTGGCCATCCAATCGAGTAGAAAGTGTGTTGGAGTGGGTGTCAAGGAAATGGTTTTGGCCACGCCTTGGCAAAAGTCGCGACTGGTAAGGGTAGGCGATAGGGGCATAAAAATATCGCCCAGCAGTCGTTTCATGGAATACTCCTTGTAGCAATCCTCGCCGTAGACATCGGACAAGAATCGATGGATCGTATCGCGTTGGAGCAAATTCTTCTTTTGATACGAATCGTACACGACAAACATCCATTTGCTCATTCTGGTAATGGCAGGATGGTCCGGTTGGATTTCACTCGCTGCTCCTCCTTGCAAATCACGATATTGTTTGCAAATGGCCAAAAAAATGACAATGTCTGGAATTCCCACCAACGGCGGACCAGTCCAAGAAGTGGCGGCGGTTGATTTCGTTTGTAGAGCATAGGCCAAACAATCAAAGAGTCCCATATGTCCTCCCGCGCCAGGATGTGGTTGTGCACCGGGTGGTACCAAGAACTTGATCATTGTCAGCTTGTCCAGCATGAACTTTCTAGTGGATAGCAAATTCCATGCTTCTCGAATCGATGGAGGTGTGCCAAGATCGCAGTGAAGATTATTATTCATTTCCTCGAAATACTGAAAGGGTGCCGAAGCAGCCGAGGAGAACGACGAACGACTCGTCACTTCCTCCTTTTGCTCCCCCAGCGGACTCTTCGTATTATCATTGGAATAGAAACTTCCACTACCATTCCTTTTGGGAGATTGAGTATTGACGGTATAAAACATGGCACGAACTAAAAATGCAGTATCTTCCAACAGTACGGATGCTGCGGGTGATGGCGTCTGTTGCTGCTGGGTCAAGTCGACGAGACTTGTGACAATCTTGGTGACCCGTGCTTCTCCCAAAATGCCACAGGCTTCCGCCACCGGCATGATGGACGACAGCTGGGATTTCAGCGCCATGGTAGCAGTAGTAATAGCAGCCGTATTGCCTGCCGTTGTTGCTCTTGTCGTATTTTTCTTCTTTTTCTTTCGTTGATCAAGTGGCGTGGGGAGCAAAGAGGCAATTGTCTCCACCCCGTTCTCGTTGGTGGGTGTTATCGTATATATATTTTTCTCAGTGAACTTTTTTAGTCCAGCGCTTCTCACTTTGGGGAAGATCTGTTGGAGTGGTCCACCCGCACGTGAACGTGCGCCATGTATATTGTGGCACTGAGTGAAACGTGTCGAAATGTCGAAAAACGAAGATCTTGTGTCGCATACGACAAGCGTCAGACTCTTTCACCTTCCGACTTGTGTGACTGAATGGGGTTCTGCCACGTCGGTCGCGCAACACTCGTGCG